>MU223540.1:1744131-1756097 GCA_018584345.1 Thuja plicata | reverse complement strand
GAACCATTAAGGAGAGAGAGAGAGAGAGAGAGAGAGAGAGAGCATACTAATTTTCCTATATGTTGCATGTATGGGCAATAATGAGTACCTATTTTATACCTTACTTGATTTAAATGGATGCCAAAAAAAACTTTGATGACTAAAGATGATCGTAGGTTAATCATGTGTTAGATCATCTCAAGATCTTTCCTACACTTTTTAAATGGATTCAATCAGACTCTGTATGTGGAAATTATGGCTTCCAGAGCAAAGCCTATTTTAATTTCTTCATAACCCGATCGGGTTATGGAGAATAAAATGCATAACTGTTACTTCTTCAAAACCTGATCGGGTTTTGAAGAAGTAAAAATTATGAATTTTATTTTCCAAAACCTAGTCGGGCTATGTTGGAGTTGAAAAAGTACTTTTTGCTTTTTCAAAACCTGATCGGGTTATTTGAAATTTAGAAACCCGATCAAGTTCTGAGACATATTGAGTTATTTTATAATATTTTCTAGGCTTGGTTACCAAGCCTAGAACAATTTTGAATTTTCAATAACCCGATTAGGTTATATGAAATTTGATTTATTTTTAAAGATGTGTCCACTTTTGACTCACAACTTGGTGCACATACCTGGGACGTAGGTGTTCATGATTTTACCCATAATCTCAATTTGTGCAAACTATGAGTGGGCAGAGATGTGAGAGACTATGTTGCATTCCTCAATCCTCAACCTAGAAGCTGTAACACTAACCACTTTCTGAATCTCCAATACTAGTTAGAACTGAAAAACTTAGATTGAAAACCTAAAGGGAAAAAATTGTACAACCGTGAGTCATCAGTCGTGACTCATGATAAATTTTATTGCTTCTTTACACGTGTCACTTAATTGTTTGATATTACAACTTTAGTTGGAGATCCAAAATTGAGCTTATTTCTTATTAGTTATTACATTTATTAAATGTTTAGTTTTACTCCAATTCAGATTTTAATTATACTTAGTTGAGTGTTTTGATTAAGTAAAAATAGGTTTTGAAAGGACCCAAAACTATTTACAAATAAACTAAGAAAGATAGAGTGTAAAGAGACCAAATAAACTACTGTGAAATAACACCTAACACACCAAAGGGAACTAACAATCATTCCCACAAGAATGAAACTGAGACCAGATCAACATTCCACAATAAGGGCCAATCAAGAAACTCATTTAAGCCCACCCTTATGTGACCGTAAACTCATATCAAAAGAAGGCTTGGGAGACTTTAATTTCTTTCTGTGTTAATTCATGACACATGCCTTATTTGTGGGGGACATTTGTAAAAAGAGGTGACTGTTCCCCAAATCAGCCTGAAATGCACCTTGAGTCGTTGATCTATGCTCATCCAACGGTCGATGGTAGTCACTATCAGGTGTCATGGGTCCCATTAACTTTTGGCTTGTCAGTACTAGTACTTACCTAGTCACCTGACATGTCATCATCAAATGACAATGATTGTGAGTGGACATGTGCCATGATTCTGGAATAGGTTTACAAAAATGGGGTTTCTTTTCCCTTTTATCCTGAAATACACCGTACATCGTTGATCTGTGCTCATCCAACGGTCGTTGGCAATCACTGTCAGGTGTCGCAACCCTCACGGGGATGTCCCATTCACTTTTACCTTGTGATTGGTCACACATCATCATTGATTGACGCCTACCTGAGTGGACATGTTTCATAATTCCAAAAATTTATTAAAATTAAATTAAATTAAATATAAAACTATTTTAAATGTTAAAAATAACCACTTGCTTTATCTCTGGAGTTTGGACTGATAAAGAAACCAACTCGTTTTAAAAATTCAGATTTAAAAATAGAAATACCATCCCTTCCTTATTTCTCCTGAAGCATACTTAAATGTCTAATACACAAATAAAGCAACTAATTAAAATATTTCAATCACACAGAAGTCTAAGAATAATTTTTTGTACCGATAGAATGCAAACTGAAACGAAGTTGAAAAATATTTATTATTTTTTTTCATAAAATTACATTATCAACTCTAGAGTAAAAAAGCACTGACCAGTCAGCACATCAATACATTTTGTTATGCTAATTTTAGACTTTAGTTTTACTGTAAAGAATAACTCAATACTTTAAACTTTTACAATTCCACACTCACAGTCACAAACATAACACATGGAAAAGTCAAGTTATTACTGTTAAATAAATCACACACATACATTAAACATTTGTTTAGATCATATCACACATCGATATGACATATAGTTTATCAATATATTACTATTAGTCTTTAGATTTATTTTCAAAATTACATTTAAACAAAATTACACATACAATCTATTACCTCACACACGGATACATGTCTCATTTCCGGAGGAAGATAGAAAATAGGTTTTTTTTCCCTTTCAGCCTGGAATACTCCTCGAAGCATTGATCTTTTCTCATCCAAGGTAAGACAATATCTATTAACATGTGCAAAAATTATAGAAAAGGATAAAAAATTACAATAATTATGTATTTATACATTTAAACAAAATTACACAGATAATATATTATCTCACACACTGATATGTGTCTCATTTTTGGATGAAGATAGAAAATAGGGGTTTCTTTTCCCTTTCGTCCTGGAATACTCCTCAAACCATTGATCTTTTGTCATCCGAAGGATGACAATATCTATTGACAGGTGCAAAGAATTAAAAAAAAGGATAAAAAATTATAATAATTATGCATTTACACATTTAATCAAAATTACACAGAAAATCTAGTATCTCACACACTGATACATATCTCATTTTTGGAGGATTCAGGAAGATAGAAAAATAGGGGTTTCTTTTCCCTTTCGGTCTAGAATACTTGTCGAACTGTTGATCTTAGCTCATTGAAAGGATGAAAATATCCGTTAACAGGTGCAAAGAATTACAGAAAAGGATAAAAATTTACTATAATTATGCATTTTTACATTTAAACAAAATTACATAGACAATTTATTATTTCCCACACTAATATGTGTCTCTTTTCTGGAGGAAGATAGAAAAATAGGGTCTTCTTTTCCCCTTCGACCCGAAATACTCCTCGAACCGTTGATCTTTGCTCATCCAAAGAATGAAAATATCCGTTAACAGGTGCAAAGAATTATATAAAAGGATCAAAAATTACAATAATTATGCATTTATACATTAAAAAAAATTATATAGATAATCTATTATCATTCATTAAGAGTAAACCAGATTTTTAACATTCATTAAGAGTAAACTGGAAAGCTAAAACAAATGTTAATTGGTAGAAGTTGAAGAGAAAAATTTTCATTAATTATTTCAAAAATTTACATCACTATAATTAAACCTTGTCCATATCTTCCATATCTTTAAGTAAATCATTCTCATTAATGCACGAGTGTGGGAAATTACTAATATAGTGACTATACTAATAACTATAGTCTATACTAGTACAAATTTGGAAACAGTGCGACGTGCGTGATGAGTGCATCATCATAGTTAAACAATGTCACTGTCACTCTCAGTGACAAGACATTCATTTCTTTCAAGTTACCATTCCAGACTTGCCACATGTCTTTATTCCAGAGACTTCTTGAAAAAATCAATTTCTTTTGAGAAATTAGGCCCAAGATAAAAATCCAGCCATTAATCTACGATCAATCAACAGTCTTGATTAATACATTTACAATGTACAGTTCTAAGATAATAGCTTTAAGGTATGTGGCGACGGTATCCATACCATGTGCAGTGACGATGGAAAACTTGACAACCAAAAAGGTGATATTAACTCGACGGGACATTGCAATTATTAGATGCTTTATGAATTTCCATTTGGCATTGGCCCACACGACACGCTTGACTCTTGATATTCGCTAAAAAAATACTAAATTTTCTCATTTTTTTTCATAAAATCTACATTGTAGAGTAAAAGACACTGACCGGTCACCACATTAATAAAATTTGTTATGCTAATTTTAGATTTTAGTTTTACTATAAAGAATAACTGAATACTTTAAACTTTTACAATTCCACAGTCACACACATGGCATGTGCAAAAGTTAAGTTATTACTGTTAAATAAATCACACACATACATTAAACATTTGTTTGGCTCATTTTTAGATTCAAAAATTATAAAATCACATATTTCACACATACATATTTTAAATTTAAATCTAGAAAAAATAAACTTAAATGAAGTTGCAAAATTTTCATTAATATTTTCTATAAATTTACAATATTTGGAATTGGAGACTTGAAGTCCCTCAAAAACTTTAAAGACAAAATGAGGGAGGTTGCAAGGTAGTGGCCAAGAAAAACCTACTAGAATCTAAGGCTTTGATTTCAAAATTTCAGGCCATAGGGTCCTGGGTAGCACAACACTAAGGAATTTCCCCTCCGTCTAAGTAGAACTCTTCAGAGATGATAAGATCTGAGGATTCATACAACCATCCGTAGTCCACCAATTCATCCAAGAGAAACAATTTTTGAAGAAAATCCCTATTATTCTGCGCCCATTTCCTTTGGCGTGTCAACTACTCAACATTCAAGTTCAAAAGAAAAGGTTGCATGACCACATTTTGGCCTGACTCGAGAAGCTTGGGTAAATCACTTTCCCAAGGGATCCCCACCCCTATTTGTGCAAAAAAGACAGCCTGAATATCGTCACACAAGCAATTTTCTTTTCAATCATTAGTACAATTGTGCAAAATGGACATAAAACTATAAAATGCCTTGTTTCAAATACAATACATTGTTTAATTGTCTATTCTCTTGTAAATATGAGTCAGGTGGCAGGGTTACACCATGTGCATACACCGTTATCTATTAAGTTGAAGAATTTATGAGAGAAAACTGAATGAAGTGAACCAAGCATCGAAATTGATGCATAAGTTTCTAGGGGAAGATACCTAGTACTTGCACACCCTAACTTTGCACTTCTATGGATTGTAAACGGTATGCCAAATTTTGACTTTTTTTTGTTACATCTGTATGTGAGTTAACTTCTTAAAGATAAGGTTTCATCTTATGGGTATTCATTGATCTCTCCGTAGAGATCATCAAACACCGAAAGGTCAAAAAGTTGTAATTTCAAAGTGTTTCTTGATACCCACTATGTTCTTGCACCAATAGTCATTCACTAAAAAATGCCAGTACTTGTGGCCAAATTTCCTAGTAATCGTTACAAAATGTCTCAATAGTGGTGCACAAATGGGCCAATTACCAACTAAAAAAGATCAAAAATGATTTATTAGTACATGTGTGATTGACTATTGGTACATGTGTGATGGTTTTTGGGGCTCTTTTAATATTAGTACTTCCCCCTAGGAGGCATTCTAGGGGCAATTCTGCACACATGTTGGCTCAATTCAAAGCTCCTACTTTGAATTCTTATGTTGATAATTTTGGAGGTTCATCTTCCTTTGGTGGGTCTAGGAAAAAAAAGCTATTGCTAATGTAATCACAATCCCTCAGGCAATTGAGGAGGGCATATAGGAGCTTCAATGCAATTAGGTGTATAGAAAACCATCTGATTATTATCTAAGTATGCTACAAAAATTGCTAAAGGATAACCTAGTGACCCATCCTAAGATATGACCTCTCCCAAATAATAAACCATACCCTAAATGGTATGATGGTTCTAAAGTTCATTAGTGTCACAAGTTCCTTGTTGTTAAACTAAGAACTATATGAGTTTGAGACACAATATCCAAAACCATATAAACAATGTTGTCATCTAGGTATAAATAACTCTGTGGATAAAACTATAAATGAGTTGCAAATATACACTGATATAATCCCTCCACATTTAGTTAATTTTATCTCTAAATTATCTTATCCTCTATTGAGTGGTTTTATTTTTGTGATCATGGTCACTATCACTCTAATTTCACCTCCAAGTCAGAGAACTATGAGTATTGATATAACATTTACATCTCTTGACTCATCATACCATAGAGAGCCCTCTCATATTTACATCCCTACCAAGATCAATGGTAATAACATAAGAGGTATTATGGTTGATCCCTCATGTAGAGTTGATGTGATCACAAAGAATGCCCTCTTTGTTAATGGGTTGCATCAAGCGAAATATGATGAGTGTTGGGCCACCATTCATATAAATGATGGTCTTTCTGTTAATCCCTAAGTTTTGTTGATGATTAGTGACCAACACTTAGTCATTTACTTAGGCATTTTTAGTTGGTTATCACTATGGCCAAGATAAAACTATTCAAGGCCGAGCAACATTACCAAGCAGGAATGCAGGTTTTCGAGTTACATCATGCCGAGCTGAGTAGAATACTTAAGTACCAAGTGACAGAGATGTTAAGTTCCAAGCAGAACAATTTTTGCATACATATCAGGATTGATTCAAACTTTGAGGTAAAATTTTTGGGCTGACTTGTATGAGCTTTGGGCCGACATATGTACACATTTAATATTTATCTACATAATTATTTATGCATTTAATTGTTTTATCCTATGCATGGCATGGAGCTAATCAGAAAATTAGAATGCCTTGGAGGCATAAATATTAGATCTTGATTGTTGATCTAGATCTCGCAACAGATCCATAAAGACATATAAGATTGCTTCTAACCCTATTATTAATTACATACACACAGAGAAAGGGGTTGTGTGTTCATGAGAGATGAGTAGTGATTTGTTTTGAGAAGAAGCCTAGATCAAGCAGAATGACAGAGCAGTGAATAGAAGAGAAAAGACATATCAGATTGTGAGATCATAGAAGGTATTGGAAAGGGAAGATCTGTCATCAGCATCTGAGTGCATAATGAAGGATCACTACTTGAAACATTCTAACAAGTGTATCAAGTGAAATCTCTTAACATAGTGGTTCTAACAGACCTACTTTAAATCTCTTAGCCGAGTGCTTACTTTATTGTAAGTTGAAATCCTTTCACAAGGTATATTGTAATGATCTTTAGTTCTTAACCGACCAGACCTTTAACCGGGTAGATTGCATATTTTAATCAAACTCTTGTAGCCCTAATAGGCACACTTTATTGCTGGAGTAGTCAAGATTTTGTGGGTGTCATCCCCACCCCAGTTTTACCTATTTGGGTTTCTGGGTTACCAAAATTCTGTGTTATGGGTTATATGTTTCATGTTGTGGATTCTATCTGATGTTAGGTTAAATTCATATATGTATGAATGTGGATCAATTTGTTTTAAGTGATTAAGTTTTAAGATCTGATTCACCTCCCCCCCTCCCAGTATCTTTATTTCCCAATATTGTACTTCCAACAATTGGTATCAAAGCAAAATTCTCCTATAAAAGCTTTTAATCATATTGTGAGTATAGATCTTGAGATGGAGGTTTACAAGTTGGGTAAAGTCATTGAGAATCAGAAGATTGAGATTCAGCTAGCATTACATCAGCTTGAGATAGCAAGACAAGAATTGAAGAAAGCATTGATAGCTAGGAGATATTTGGCCAAACAAATGAATGATACTCATTATCAAGAAGATGACATTGCAAATATATTTGAGAATGGAGATTCTACTGAGAGTGATGCAGCAATTGCAGATCTACTGGAAAAGAACAATGTATTGTGTGAAGAAGTCAGGAACTTGAAAAGAGAACAAGAAATGCAGACAGTAAGACTATGTGAAGTAGTGGAACAAAAGAAAAAATCTGAAGATGACAAAGCAATGTCAGAAGAAGATAAAAGAGTGATAAATGTTAGACTTGATGAAAGGACACATGATGTGCAAATGATGAAAATCAATCAGGTTGACATGGAAAATCAAATGCTACTTGAAAATCAGAAGATTAGTAGGAAAGATATGGAAATGATGAATCTAAGATTTGAGAACAATCAATTGAAAGATGATTTGAGATCTGAGAAGGAACTGAATGAAAGGTTGAACAAACCTAATGAAGCTTTGACTCACTTTGAGAATCTGATGGAAGCATCAAGAAGACCAAAAGATTCTTCTGGATTAGGTCACGTTGAACCAAAGACATCTACTGAGAAAGGAGAATCATCTAAGAATGGTGAAAGGAGGAATGCAAAGACAAAGAACAACAAACCTATTTTCCACCACTGTGGAAAACTAGGTCATACAACAAACATTTTCCGAAGTCAGAAAGGTAAGTCCAATCCTAAACCTAATTTCAATGGTTACTATTTTAATTGCAAGAAGTTTGGACATAAAGCACATGAATGTTGGGCTGAAGAAAATGATGCACCTCCCAAACCAAGATTCAATGGTTATTGTTACAAGTGTCAAAAATATGGTCATAAAGCACAAGATTGCAGATCCAATGCTAAACAACAATTGACATCTAAGACACAAACAAAAGCACCTAAGAAAGGCAACATTTACAATTGGGAATATAACACAAGGCAGAGTTGTCATTACTGTGAAGAATATGGACATGCACCTGAAGATTGCTTAAAGACACATTTCAGAGGAAAATCTAAGAGTTGGATGAATGGAAGCCTAGTTTTCTTTAGTTTTTTAAAGATTGGTCACACTAAGAGAGAGTGTAGGACAAGAGTACATGCTCCTACTATTGAGGAAATTAGATCACAGATGAACCAGACATGGGTAAGGAAAATAGAGTCGAGCAGTAGTGAAACTACTGAAGCCGAGGTCACCCAATCTAATGGATCAGGTGATCACACCATCTCTAACTGAGCAATAGAGGTATGTAAGGAACTACATTTAAATTTCAAATCTTACATCAATTCCTAATATGTAAACATGCCAAAGTCTATATTTTCATATGTTGAGATGCACGCAGACATGTTTGTGACAAATACCGAGAAGAGTTAACTGCACTATAGGTGCCGAGTTGGTTGGCCGAGTAAGTTTTGTGACGATTGAGTATGGTAAGCCGAGTGGTATGAA
The DNA here is from genome assembly GCA_018584345.1 of Thuja plicata. Lineage (NCBI taxonomy): Eukaryota > Viridiplantae > Streptophyta > Pinopsida > Cupressales > Cupressaceae > Thuja > Thuja plicata. The sequence continues at coordinate 1,747,235 of MU223540.1, read as the reverse complement.
AGTTGCATTAGTCGGCCAATGACAGCTCATTTGCACTAACCCAAAAGGGAAAAGCATTTATTGCTTACCTGCCTTGACCTTTTGAGTCTATATAAGGATGAACCATTTATTCTTCATTTTACCTTGCGATTTTTAGTATTGACAGAGCGATCGAAGAAGTTGCAGAATTAATCTTAGCAAAGTTTGTATCAAAGATCTTGCCAGCGTGTTGTCAGCAACCCTAAGGTGAACAATGTGAAGTGTTACTTGTTGAGGTACCCTATTCTTCATTTTTGAACCCTAACTTCAGAGATTATGGCTGTAAGTTCTTCCGCACCAGTCAAAGGAATGGAGGAGGAGCTAAAGCAAATTAAGTTGGTGAGAAGTGATTTGTGTGCACCTCCTAACTTCCAAGCCATTCTTGAAACTGTAATTTTAGGTTATCTGAACGGATCCCTCTCACCTATTCCACCAAAGGTACTTATGATCCATGATGTTAGATCTTGTTACATGGTTAAGATTGGTGAAGTAGGTGATAGTGAATTGAGGGAATCTTACAACAAGTTGTGTGAAAATGGAGTTCTGAAGGATGAATTCAAGTATTTAGTCGACTAAGGGTTAACTCATGCCCTAGATTTTCCACTAGACATCAAAGATGAATGGATTAAGGTTGTTCTAAGCCGAGTTCATAATATGCATATGTAGCTGGACAATGGACCAATTAAGATCACTAAAGACATTATTCATCGAGTAATTGGATATCATGTTGTCAGCGGAAAATGAATGATGAGAGATCAAAGTAAAGAAGAAATAGCAGCTAACATAGGAGCTGTCTGGAATAACAGAGGTATGACTATCTCTACAATTGAAGATTTAAAACTTGACTTTGGAGTGAGAGTGATTGCACATAAGTTCTATTAGTCAAGCCGAATGGATAGTGTTCCCTACACAACTGTAGACCAAGCATGGAAGATAGTTAAGAAGAATCACACCTACGACCTTGTCGAGCTGCAGTTGACACAACTAACCGAGAACCTATTATCGTTCAGAAAAGCTAAGAGCTCATCATGTAAGTTTGGTTCTTTACTAATTTGCATATTCTTCTATGTATAGAAGTCATTTCCTACACTGGGAAATATTGTTTGGAAGAAGGATAGACATATTAGTGTATAGATTAGTGAATGTATTCAACAATTAAGCAATAATTTCAATAGTATTACGGGAAAATTTTTTGTGGAATTCAAAAAGATAATGAGGTTGAGATCTAGAATTCCTAGTTCACTTGTGGAAAAGCACTATGAAGAGATATATTTTCTAGTCGACATAGTTTACACATACATTCATGCTATGACACCTAGGGTATCATGACTAGAGCCATTTCCCTATGAAGTTAACATTGATGAAACATCAACAGCTATTACAACACTCCTAGCAGAGGAGATTAATACAAAAGAAAAGAGATTTGGAAATTATGATGAAGATAAGGCAAAGATATCTATGAATCTAAAGGCAGGAACCATGGAGAGAAAGAGGAAAAAGATTGTGAAGAATCTGAAGAAAATAGTTGGATTGCTGAGTGATGAGGAGCCAGAGGATGCACCTCTAGGCATATCTACTAGACAAGGAGAAGATATATCTAAAGAAGAAGAATAAAGAGTAGGTGAATCTGAGGAAGAGATTCATGTTAAGGCAAAAGGAAAGAAACCAATAGTAGCCAAGGTAACTAAGCCGAGTCAAGAAAAACCTAAAGTTACCCCTCCCATTGCCAATCATCCAAGGACAAGGGCATATGCTGCTACATCTCTAGTAGTGCAAACAAAAGTTTATGCAAAGAAGGTTGGAGAGAGTAGTTCTGGATCAAAGACTAAATTTGCAACAAAGGCTGTATTGAGCCTACAAGTAAAGAGACCAAGAAGGAAACTGCATTTGGATCCAGAAAGTGATGAAGAAAAGACTGAAACTGATGAACCTAGCAACATACCAACAACACCATTCAAAAGACCCACTGATATTAATGAGGTATGTGAGAGTTTGAGGAATTCTATAGGGTTATATAGCTTTAAGTTTATCAAGTATGAGAAATTGAAGGTAGAAGATAAGCATAAAGTTCAAGAAGTTCTACTAGATATGATGAGCAATTTCAAGTTAACTCCTATATAGATAGGAAACAATGTGCCGACTGAACTATATGATTTTCTATCTAGCAAATGTGAATTTGCACTTACTACTGAGAGACAGATTAGAGAAGGTACATTAGCTAAGGTTATCCATGAGCTGACTAAGAAATAGAGAGCTAAATTTATTGAGTACAAGCATAGATTTCAACCTAAACTCAGAGGATATGCTATTTTGAAAAATGATATTGAAAGTATAGTACAGCAGAGTACAAGGATATGGAAGGAAATATTTGGATTGATAGTTCCACAAAAGGAGAAAACTGATGAAGGAACATTTGAGCAGAAGGATAAAGAAGTGAAAACCACCCCCGCACCACAGAAAATAAAAGAAAAATTGCTACTGAGCTTGACAAGACTAAAGTAGAACCAAAAGAAAAAATAGACACAACAAACACTGTTTATCTAATAGCAGACAGTCCAATTGACATCACAATTGATGACTCTAGTAATTTGGATGCCAAGGGTCAGGATGAGCCGAGAGATACAAGTAGAGAATCACCTATTCAGGCTACTGAGGCTAAAGGAGAGAAGAGTATGGAGAAACCTGAAGATAAATTTAATCAAAAGGAAGCAGAGAAGGAAAAGATAGATGAACAAGAGGTAAATATACAAAATTCACCTATTTTAGAGGTTGTGAAAACAGTTTTAGATAGTGGAGAGGAGATGAGGGATACTGACAATGAGCCTAAGGAACAAGAGGGGGTGCAAGTGTTGGTTGATTTACCACACTCTGCATCATCCACTCCCACTGGACCTAAAATAGGAGGTATGCCTGATCAACAGGCAATTTTGACTAAATTGAAAGATTTAATGGTGACTACTGTAACACCCCAAAATTGGCATCTTGCAACTATAACCAATTTTGTTGCATTTGTCATTCTTCTAAATCATCAAAGTCCTATTGTACTAGGCAATTCTGAGTTTTAACTGACTCTACTCGACCTGAGT
>MU223540.1:1730206-1743514 GCA_018584345.1 Thuja plicata | reverse complement strand
GTTTCTATTCCGGTCTTCTCAGGGTTTATAAAAGAACCCTCTTTCTTCATTCAAATCCCCCCCTGGAAAACTTGAATTAGAATTGCATTGTTATCATGCTGAATTGTTAGCTCATTTTAAGAATCTCGTATAGCTTAATTTCAATTTGCAAAGTAGAATAGTTTCAATTTATAGATTAAAGTTGCATTGAAATCATGTAGAATGCATGTTTAGGTGATATTGCATATTTCAATTCATTAGTATAAGCTTGCATAATCTTTGCATTGCATTGTTCATCATGATTAAAATCCTTCGTTCTTAGATGGTCCATAGTTGTGAGGCCCTCGTCCTGAGAGCAAATTTCAAAACTCCATCTAGATAGAAGGCAACAGGTCGAATCATGCAGACAGTCAGGATGAATAACTCATATTCAGTCTTGGTTGTACCTGGTGAAGAATGACTATGTTGAAGTGTGTGGTTGATTTAGAAGGCCAAAATTAACTCATACAACTACTACTACAACAAGATAAAAGGTATTGAGGAAACTAAGCCGAGCAGTAGTTCACCTGAATTTAAGAGGAGGAAAGTTATGAAGAAGAAGTCTCCCATTCTTGATGTCACATTAGATGAAGTGATTGTGATTCCACCATGGGATCCCAATGTTTTATCTTATGAGTAGATTGAGACTCTTCAAGAATTACTCAAGAGGAAGAAAAGGCAGGAAGAAATGAAAAGAGAGCAGAAGCAAAAGCAAGTGTTACATGACATAAAAGATATATTTGTAAAAGATTTTGACATGGATGATGAAAATCCTCAAGCTCCTATTCTTGAACAGTTAGTTCATATTGTGCAGAAGATAAATGATGACAATATTGAACCTAATGAGAAGTTATTACAATGGTCCGAGAGGAAATTTGAGAACAAAGTACTGGCAAAAATCTCAAGAGAGATTGCGACAAAGCAGGTTGAACTTTCTTCTCTTGTAGAAATTTTGGAGGAAGTTGCAACTAATGTTTATTCTTTGTATAAGGAGTTATGTGATGTTGAATTCTTCACAAAGGATAATCTATAGGATATAGATAAATTGCAATTAGACTTGAAGTCAACTGGGAGTTCACTGAGTATGGATGCTAGTACTAGCTCCTTACATTTTAACAGATTGACTAATGCACAAAGGAGAATAGCCGAGCTCATGGCTAAAGATGGTTGGATAAGGGCCAAATTGATTACTATTTAGACCAACCTGATACCTCATCTGGAGGTAATTCAAAAAGAAATTTCAGCTGCAAAAGAATTGGTTAAGAGAAATGCAGATCTCTCTACTGCAGAAAGTTTAGTGAGTCTAGCTGCCGAGCTAGAAGTCAAATTAGAGGTTATGAAGTTTGTTAAGGATAGTTGGGACACTGCATTTTCTTCCACCTTACAACTTCATAAACATTTTTTGGATAAGTACAACTTAACCCCACCTGCAATTAGTGACAAAAACAAGCGGGAATATGACAAGGATACAACGTAAGAGGAACAATACAAGTATAATTATAAATTTTTTTTTTGAAGGCATGTATACTATGTAAATTTTTGTATGTAGTATGGAGTACATTCCTAGGGGGAGTAAATTGTGTACTTAGGAAACATTTTGGATGGAACGAATCAAAATGATAAGTGTATTTTTGCCACTAATATCAAAGGGGGAGATTGTTAATCCCTAAGTTTTGTTGATGATTATTGACCAACACTTAGTCATTTACTTAGGCAGTTTTAGTTGGTTATCACTGTGGCCGAGCTAAAACTATTCAAGGCCAAGCAACATTGCCGAGCAGGAATACAGGTTGTTGAGTTACATCATGCTGATCCTAGAAGAATACTTAAGTGTCAAGCGACAGAGATGTTAAGTGCCGAGCAGAACATTTTTTGCATACATGTCAGGATTGATTCAAACTTTGAGGTAAAATGTTTAGGCCGACCTGTATGAGCTTTGGGCTGACATATGTATGCATTTAATATTTATCTATGGATTTATTTACACATTTAATTGTTTTATCCTATGCATGGCATGGAGCCAATCAGAAAATTGGAATGCCTTGGAGGCATAAATATTAGATCTTGATCGTTGATCTAGATCTCGCCAACAGATCCATAAAGACATATAAGATTTCTTCTAACCCTATTATTAATTACATACACAGAGAGAAAGGGGTTGTGTGTTCATGAGAGATGAACAGTGAGTTATTTTGAGAAGAAGCCTAGATCAAGTAGAATGACAGAGCAGTGAATAGCAAAGAAAAGACATATTAGATTGTGAGATCACAGAAGGTATTGGAAAGAGAAGATCTATCATCAGCATCTGAGTGCATAACAAAGGATCACTACTTGAAACATTTTAACAGGTGTATCAGGTGAAATCTCTTAACAGAGTGGTTCTAACAGACCTACTTTAAATCTCTTAGTCAAGTGCTTACTTTATTGTAAGTTGAAATCCTTTCACAAGGTATATTGTAATGATCTTTAGTTCTTAACCGAATAGACCTTTAACCAGGTAGATTGCATTTTGTAATCAAACTCTTGTAGCCCTAATAGGAACACTTTATTGCTGCAGTAGTGAAGATTTTGTGGGTGTCATCCCCACCCCATTTTTACCTATATGGGTTTCTGGATTACCAACATTCTGTGTTATGTGTTATATGTTTCATGTTGTGGATGCTATCTGATGTTAGGTTAAATTCATATATGTATGGATGTGGATCAATTTGTTTTAAGTGATTAAGTTTTAAGATCTGATTCGCCCCCCTCTCTCAGTATCTTTCTTTCCCAATATTGTACTTCCAACACTTTCTATTCCCTCTATGTGTTATATTGCCTTGACAATCCTTGTGGGACCCAAGGTGGTGTATAGTACCTTTTTTCTCATTCCTAAGTTTGACCTATTCTATGTGAAGCTAGTCATTCAATGGCTAGTTTTTATGGGTGTGATCCCCTCAATAGCACATAGGCATTTGAAATTTTTCATGAGTGCATTATGCATATTGTTTAGAAAAATGGATATTAGCCACTCGTGTCACATGGGAGTTCTACCCTTGATCATTTCTCACTTTCCCTATTTGGACATTTGATTTCTTATGGAGATATATTTTACAAATTGCATTATAAGTATAAGACAACAGAGTTAGCATCTAAGTCGGCCCATCATATGATTTATTAGGCTCCTACATATACCTCTATATTTTTTTTCTACTATACAACAATATGCTTCATCTTCTACCCTCTCTTCTTTGAAGTTAAGGACAAGCTCATTCTTCATGGTAGACCTCCTCATTTTTTGATAACCATACGATCTCCAATGATATCTTCTATTCTTTTTCTTGTTCTTAGCACAAACAAAGGAAAGACACTCATGTTTCCAAAGTCCATCCATTTGAGCTTCATATCATTATAGATATTTCTCACCCCACTCTATATGGAAAGGGAAAGTGTTCACCACATCCTCACCCTTCTCCTTTGGCACTTGTTTCTTATCCTTTGAGGGCTCCTCACTTTCCTTCAACAAATCATAGAGTGAAAAGGGATAAGATGCCTACGATTGAGACTGCAATTCCAAGTTCCATGGCACCTCTTGCTTCATCAGCCAAGCCTTCTCTTCTTCTGGAAATTGTGCAATTAGCTACCCCTATGACGCAGGATGTTATAGCATTTTCTTAGGTTTTTGACTTGGATCCCATCCATGTTAGAGATATTTTGTGTGTGACCGTAAGCATTGTTAAAGGGAGATGGCCTATGGGCATGAGGCTTACTTGAAGACTGAGGGTGATCCTTCGGTGTCTTCTTTTACTCCTACATATGTACCTATTTTGGTTCTTGTTCTTGTCTTATCTTTGTATTTATTTACCCTCCATCTTATATATTGATTTTGGTTACTTGGTGGAGTGTTTATGAGCCTCACCCTAAGTGAGTGAAGTTTTTACCTTCCTCCTTTAATTTTCCTCTCATCAAAACTACTTCCAAGTATCACACTATTTTCATGGTCTATAGACATGCTCCATACATAGGTGATGTCTAGTGTGGCCTTATTTTCCCCTTATGTTTACTCTCTACATATCTATTGAAAATTTCCTAGGGTTCTCAAACCTACCATAGTTGATGTGAAGTTCTCACATCAACTACCTAAGCATAAGTTTGAATAGGGCCCTATTCCTGATTTTCATCATAGGAAATTAGTTTTTGCAACCTCTTTGTTTGCATCTATGCTTGTTTTTGAGGAGGCCATGCCTTCTCTAGCGTTTTACTTCCCCTCTTCCAAAGGTTTGCAATGTGGCTTCCACTTCACATACCCTAGCTATGTCACCTCATTTCTCTATGAAGTGTATGCTTGACTCTTTGGAAGAGATCATGACATTGTTGACTATCTTCAAATGATAGTTGACTGAGGCCTCACATGATTTTTTTGGATGATCATGTCAAGGAAACCTCGTCCTTGGATCTTGGTGTTGGTGAAGCATCTAATGTTTCCTTAGTGGTTTTTCCCCTTTAGGCTCATCCTCCCTCCCCTTGTGATCTAGATTGGGAGGATGAGAACCTATTGATGGATGACTACTAGACTAGTAGTTCTCGTATATTTAAATTAGATCACACAATTTGTTTTTTGTTCCTCGCACTTGTCTTTATATTCCTATGCTATCCATGTTGGCTATTTTTGCCACCATTATCCCTCATAGATAATTGATTTGAGATACTTTATGGGCTAAGTGATTTATGTTTTCGACATAGGTGGTGCACTATGTTTTCTATAGGCAAGCTAAAACACACTGTGTTTTTGGCATCCCGCGCCACCGCTGAGGAGTGTCAAAAATGTGTGAAGCTTATGTCTATCAAAAAATTGAGAAGCTTATGTGATCATATAGGGAATGGTTATCAGGGGTGAAAACATTGTGTTTTTTCTGCATTGTGGGTCTCGGTTCCTTTGTGTTCAGGGGGAGATCAATAGTGTAATGTGTCGCACTTACATGATTAAATTTAAGATTCATGAAATGTTAAGCACGCAGGGGCACTATCCATAATATGTTTTATTTTTTCCATTAGAGTGATATTTTTCTATTTCTTTGATATGTTCTTTCAGCAAAAATGTTGAGTTTTTCACCGAATAGATTTTCTACCAACAATTGAGATATGAACCAAGGATAGAGTATTCAATGTCAAACTATTTTTTTTTCGATTCTATACGCAACTCAAGCACATTTCCTTACTTTGTTTCCACTTGCAGAGGGTATGGACTTGATTTTCTTGGCATCAAGGGTATTTATTGGCCCATTTCTTATCATTTCATGAATAATATATACACACATGAAATTAATTTTGTTCTAATTTATCTCTTTTTGTATTTATTGTTTTGTAACCTTAACTCCAGTCTAGTTGAAGTTCAAACTTCTTTGTTGTAGCTAGAGTTATGCCAGCTCTTTAAAATGCAATCTTTTTTACATATTTTGGTGGTTTTATTCTGGTTCTTTGTGGTAGCTATGCTCTGAAACTATAACTTTGATCTTTCCATACATTAATAAAAATCTCTATTTTTACTTCTTCTCCGAGTCTAATATCTTGTGAATACTTTTGTCTGGTATTGATTTTTTTCTATTATGTTCTCTTAGTTTATTTGTTGTGTTAAATCTTCTTGATAGTTGTTGTCTTGTGAATTCATCTTCCTTGAAACACCCATTAACTTGTAACCCACATATGAGCCTTAGGAGAGTATATTAGAGTGATAATTGTGTAAGTTGAGTGATTTGTTCATGTTATGTGCATTCATGTGTAGGGAGTAACCAAAGTTTCAATCTGGTGCATCACCAAATTTCCCTTTATGCATTCTCCTTCTCTCTTTTCCTTGCAAGTGTTAGTTTAGGTGCATCCCGATTGTAAGGAAGCCGACGTTCTTTGGAGATTCAACCTAACATGTGCAAGTTCCACACTTGGGAGGATTCTTAACATTTCACAAGGTTGCTTGGGGGTCATACCTCAAGCATGGGTGCAAAATTTTGTGATAGTAGGTTTTTGCACACCTGGTGGGACACAAATTCAAATCAGTTGCATAAGTCTGTTGGTTAGCCAATCTAAATTCTATTAATCACTGATAATTTGGGTGTTATTCTCAGTGCCATCAGGATTTGAAGATATTTGATCAAATACCATGGAAAATCCAAGTGAAATCTATTGGTTTCAAGTCTGAGTTCTGGTATGTGTAAAGATCATTTATGATCTTTTATGTTTTTTAAGTTTTCTATGAGATTGTTGCTTATATGAAGCTCTAACCATGGATCCTTTTAATAGAAATGCCTATTATTCCCCTCCATATCATGAAAATATTATCCCAACACCCTCTTATTATCATTATCAACCAGAATCTCAGTCTGGTTGTGACCCAAATGAAACACCAAATGGTCAATATACTCACCACTAATATGCCCATGTTCCATCAATACAAGAGTTATGGAGAATATGGTCAAAAATTAAATTAGAAATTCAAGAAAGACATGGCCTTTTTGGGCCCGGTTTCCTTTGGAACATCAAACAAACAATCTACTCAATATGCTAACCACCCTCCCACCCCTACTCCATCTTCCTCATTTGCAAATGAATTCAATAGTACAAAACAAATAATGGTAGATTTCCAAAACCAAATTGATGAAATCAATAGGAAACACATGGAAGAGGAGATGAAACACTAGGCCCATCTCCAAGATAAATAGTGGGAGGTCCAATAAGGGAAACATGGTGAAGACCACAATTTTCAGGTTTACCCTCATCAAAAGGCGCCAGATTATCAGGTCCTCTTTCACTATCTGGAGTGGGAGGCACAAAAAAAGAAGTTTGAGGACCTTGCAAGAAGGAAAGTTGCAACTGAGGAAGAGACAAGGATAAATATTTCTCAAATTCAATCATTTGAAGAACAAGAGCCCCCCAAATTTAATTTTTCTAGCTTTAGAAGTGTTAGCACTATCTTTTGAAATTTTCCATATTTCAAAAGTGGTCTTTTCCCGCGGTATTGTGGTAAAGTTGTGGATTTTCATGAGAAAAAAGTAATTAAATGTGCTTAGTATTTTAAGTTGTCACCCTTTGTGTTTAGTCACACATTCACATTGTCTTTATTAAATAGTCAATTAACCGCGTGAGTGAGCGAGTAGATGAGTTGTTATGTGGTCCCGCAATCGCGATAGTCTTGCAGAATTTCAATATTACTGTGCGAGTGAGCGATGTGGTTATAAGAAATGTTTTAAATTTGGTTATCACTCACTCACCATGTATTTTTACTTAACATCTTTTGGCTCGCGAGTGTGTAAGCAAAGGAAAATAGTATGTTGTCGCTCACTCACTAAAGTAAGTCAACCAAGGTCTTTTGTTGCGCAAGTGAGCGACATGGTCTGTATTAAATTTTATCTGTTGTTATCGCTCACTCGCTATGTAAATTCACTTAAATTTTTTTGGATTGTGAGTGAGTGACCAAGGAGGTTGTTATGTCATCCCTCACTCGTTGATGGTTCGCGGTTAAAGTTTTTGGGTCCGCGAGTGAGTGACGCATCTTATGAAATGTTTCAATTAAGGTTATCGCTCACTCATGGTGGTTAAAGATCAAGTTAGATTCATGTAGCAAGTGCGCGAATAAATGAAAATCCAAACAAAAATTTTAGTTGTTGCTCACTCACATGGGTTCCAAGATGATAAGATAAAGTGTTGCGAATGCATGACTGGAGATTTAGGTGAAATTGATGGTTCTTGTTCACTCGCCAGATGATCATGATCTTGGAGGAAGATGTTGTAAATGCACAATTAAATGAAGAAGGAGGATTTATCACTCAATTGTGAGGAGGTTTTTGAATTTTTGGTTTATGTTGCGAGTGCGCAACAAGATGCCATGTGTCTCACTCCCAAATTTTGAACATCAAAGGGAAATAAAATGCATACTCTATTCTAGAAAGGATAATCTAGTTTGAATTAATGGCAGAATTAGTTGCAGGTGCCAATGGTATGATTGCACAAGTGTGAGAAAATTGCAGTGAACTGGAAAACAACTAGATGTGATAGGCTATAAATGTAGTTGATTGTGCCTGGATTGTGTACAGTTTTCTCTTTCTGCTTTCACAAAATTCTGAGAAAATAGCAGAGCCTTATTCCTGAGATAATTCTTGAGAAGAAAAGATGAGTCAAGCTACTTCAAGCACAACTTCAAAGGGGTCTAGAAAGAAAAAAACTGTATGAAAGAAATGTCTTGATAAATTTGTAGAGCTATTACTAGGAACTTCCAGTGAAAATAGTGCAAATTGGCTGGAATGGAAAGACAGATGGTGTCAATGCAGAAATCTAGTCACTATGAACTACTTTGGTAACACCTTGTTTCATTATTTCTAGAATAATAGGGTTAATTCAGTCCCTATATGTAATCCCTGGAACATGAACATGGCCAAATTGATTGTGCCTGCTGTATTTTTTGATGTGGAATTGATTAAATAATTAGCTAAAAGTTATTGTCCTATGGCTAGAGTAATTAGGAAGAGAAACAAGGAATGTAATTTCATGAAAGGAAATCAATATCCCTATTAGTTTAGTCTGTGGTTTGCTCCTAATTCTGTAGAATGGAAGCCAAGAAAACAAAATCCTCCACCTCATCGAATATCAATCGATGCTCAGAAAAGGAAAACATATATACATCAAAGACACAGGACTACACACAATTATTATCAACAAAGTTTGGTATTAGATGGAAGAAATATAAATAATAAGTGGGAGGAAAATAATGATAAGAAGACATATAACCCTGACCCTACCATGGGTACTAATTTTATCTTGATGGGAAGAAAAAAAACACCAAAACTATTTCCCATCAGGTTTTTGATATTGCTAGTTCTCCAACAAAGAAAAGAAGATCAAAAGCAAAACCCTAGGAATCAAGACATTAAAAAAATGCAACCATTTTGGGATCTTTATTAGGATCTGGAGGTTTTGGCAATCTAGAATGGGAAGAATCAACCAATTCAACGGGAAATCAATTGGTGGAAGAGATTTTATTCTAACCAAGTAAGTATTTCTACCCTTGGAAATGATTTCTTGCTAATAGTTTTTAGGAATAAAGAGATAAAACATTAAATTTTGTATGGTAATATTTGAATTTTTTAAGGGTTACTATTTCATTGCTTAGACTAGATTCCCAATTTCATTCCAAGTTTATATAGATCAAAAAATATTCCTAAGTGGATTAATGCAGGGATCTTATCTATAGAATATCATTTTACACAAATCTTAGAAGAAATAGCTAAGAATCTAGGCTCGTTTCTAGGCTGCGAAGGTATTGAGGGGAAGGACCTCTCAAAAGAAGTAAGATTTTTAATCAACATGGATCAAAGTATTAAAGAATTAGAACCCTTTGAATTAGTCACAAACAAAGGTAGTTGGAAGTTGATATCCATCCTTTATAATAATTTTATAGATGAAAATGATATCACCCTAAGGAAAAGGCAAACACCGGAGGTTAGGAATCAAAACAATATCAATCTAGAACTAGAAATGAATATAAAATTTAAGGAAAATGAGGGAGGATTCGAGATAATTCCTCACAAGTGTGTGGGAGAATTTACATCCACAATTAAGATCTCACCGATTAAGGATGGATTAAGATCAATACAAGATAGGAGGAAAACAATAGATGTTAGTAATGAGACCCTACAACAACTACTACAAGAGGCTGAAGACTTCAAGATAAGGGTAAGAGAATAGCTAGCCCCCCTAAACTATTTTGAAGATGATGGGGGTAGAGGAGTTTTAAACATTGAGTAAAAATTACAACAAACAAAGGCAATAAAGGAAACTGAGGTAAGTTTGAACATGGGAGAAGATGTGAGACTAGATTAAGAAATGCATGAGTGTATGAAGGGGAAGGAAATAGAGGACAACATAAGGGGATCATGATCAGAATCAAGATATCCAAAGTATGGACAATAGAATGGACCTAGTAAACAACACGCCAAAGGATTTAATATTGTATTAGACATGAGAATAGACTTAAAGGATTCCTATGGGATAATGGAGGATGAGGATATAGAAGATAAATTAGAAGAGGAAGAGAACGCATATGAAAAAATAAGACATTAAATAAATTATGGAATTATTAGAGGAAGAATCAGAGATTGAATGGATTGATAGGATTTTGGAAGAAGAAGAGATATGCTTGGAATATAATTCTACAGAGGGAAGGTTGGGTATATGTCCTGACTATCTTAGTAAATTAAAACCAGACTATGGAAAAATCCCTAAGAAGAGAAACAATTTTTTTTTGTTAGAATTAAGAAACAAAGTTGGGGAAAAAATAGATCAAACCAAGATGACTTCATTACTAAATGTAAGGAAGTGGAAGTTCCTTCCCAATTTTCCATGAAAATAATAACATGGAATGTTAGGAGCATGAATGCCCCTAAAAAGCAATGGATAATAAAAAATTGAGTATTTTCAAATAAAGAAGAAGCATTATTGATTCAAGAAACAAAGCTGAATAATAATGAATCAGATGAATTTAGAAAAATATTAGGATGCTAGAAGTGGGAGATAGTTGAAATTGAAGGAGCTTCAAGTGGTTTGGGAATAATTTGGGACCCTAGGAGAGTATCCATTGACGTCATATATTTTTTTTGGCTTTTCTTATTAGGTAAGAACTTATAGAGAAATATCACCTTCACACTATATAATATATATGGATCAACACCTAATGATAAGAAAAGGGAAGTGTGGGAATAAATAAGTAATTTCCTAGCAATGGATACCAACCTGATTAGTACACTGGGAGGATACTTTAATGTCATTTTGGACTTATCTGAGAAAGCAGGGGGAATTAAGAAGGAACCTCAATATCTAATTGATTTTAGAAATTAGATTAATCACAATAGCCTCATGGACATGATAAAAATGGAAAATGGAACCTTTACCTGGAACAATCGAAGATTTGGCTTTAGTCAAATTGCAAAAAAATTAGATAGATTTCTATTTAAAGGAAATTTTACTAATTTTCCAAATAACCTCAAAGAAATGATCCTTCCTGCCTCAGGATTAGATCATTATCTAATTCAATTAACCATCTTATAAGAACGCAAACAAAGATGGTGTCCCTTCAAGTTTGAAAAGATGTGGATGAAAAGTGATAATTTTGTAGAAATGGTGGAAAAATGGTGGAAGGAGGTGGAGGTAAGAGGATTCAAAATGTATTATTTTATAACTAAATTAAAAAGTATAAAAATTAAATTTCTTCAATGTAAATGTTTGGAATCTTTCGGTTTCACCAAACAATGGATCAATTTAATCTTTGAGTGTATTTCAAGTCGCAGAATGTCAATATTAGTCAATGGTACTCCTGAAGACTTATTTGAGATCTCTAGAGGTCTGAGACAAGGAGACCTCATATATCCATTTTTTCATTATCATGGTAGAATCCCTAGGAAGAACCATGAAAAAAATCACAGAAATTAGGGAACCTAGAAGGGATAATAATAACTAGCAATCTTCCTCTAGTAACACATCAACAGTTTGTTGATGATACCATGCTATTTAGAGGGAGTAGAAAAGAAGAAGCTAGAAATATTAAGATCATTTTAGAATGTTACTCTAGAGAATCATGGAAGTATTTTCAGAATTGCTTCTCCCCATAGGATCAAGAATTTGGAAATTTCTTATGAGTTGCAGGGATGCAATCCCAGAACAACTATCTTGGAACATAGTTGATGGAAGCAAAGCCTTATTCTAGAATGACTCATGGGGTGGTTATCCATCTATCCATAGTCTTCTTAACAATAAGAATATGGAAAAAGAAGTAGGATGACATGTTAAGGATTATATATCTCTAAATAATGATGACCCATCCCTAGGATAGAATTGGAAAACTTTGGAGAAGTTAAAGATACCAAGAGAAGAAATATGTTTGTTAAAAGATATTTTACAAAAATAGTAAAATTAAAATCAACAAAGGAGAAGACAAAATAATTTGGAGTGGGGCAAAGAATGAAGAGTACAATGTTAGAGAAGGATATAAATATCTCAAAAATAAAAGACAACCCAAAAAAAGCCTTCCTGTGGAGATAATTGCATAACAAAATCCTAACCATGGATTGGTTTAGGAAATCTGGTTATAACAGTCCAAATAGATGCCCCCTCTGCGAAAAGGATGAAGAAAGATTGGATCACGCACTCCTAAATTGTGAATATACCAATCAATGTTGGTCTTGGCTGATAAATAAATTTGAATGCCATATTGTAGCACTTAAAGATCTTCTAGGCTTCTTACAGGGGTGGCCTATTAACCTCAAACACAGTCTATATTGTATACTATGGATAATCTCCCCATCAATATTTTTATGGGAGGTATGTAAGGAAAGGAACAAAAAGATTTTGTAAGGGAAACAAATGATCTTGGAACAAATAACTAATAAGATATAAGCCTCAATTATAGAAGTAGCTAACAAAAGACTAGGCCTTACACATCACAAAGAAAAATCCTTCATAGTTAGGGAAGAAAAGATTAGGATGAAGTGGTATGTGCTCAAGATTCATTCTTATATAGGTAAAGGGGGATAAGTAGCAGTAGATAAAAGGAAAAGTTGTAACTGGTCACCATTGGAAAGAGGCTGGTTCAAAACCAATTTTGATGGGGCTGCCAGAGGCAACCCTGGGAAAGCAGGAATTAGTTGCATAATTAATCATTGTGATGACTTAGTAGTATGTTTAGCATGACCTCTTGGAGAATTCACGAACGATGTAGTGAAAATCAATGCATTGATTGAAGGATTAATGTTGTGTAAGGATATAAAGATAAATAAATTAGAGATAGAAGGGGATTCAACATTAATTATTAATGCTCTTAGGTCTAGGAAGAAATAGAATGATAGGATAAATAACTTGGTAACTAGAGCATCAAAAATATTAAATATTTCAAATCAACCATGGTTAATCATATATATATAGGAAGGTAACATTAAAGTAGACAAGCTTGCTAATATTGGAGCTTATGGGATTTGGGAAGAAAAAGTTGGCATCGGGTAGTAATAATTTCATTACTCTAGATATCCTAGAATATGATACCTTTGTATATTAGGATATTACATTTAGGTCCATTTATTTCCTTATTTTACACAAATCAGTAAAGTTATGTGTATTAAAATTGAGGGCTTAAGAAGAGGATATTGAATATTCTATGGTTCACCACTATTTTTATGTGATCATGTATCATCACATATTTAGGTTCTTAACATATCATAAGGAGATAATGTATTAATAAAAAGTACCTAATAAATATACAAATTCTTGCAAGATGGT
>MU223540.1:1720206-1725206 GCA_018584345.1 Thuja plicata | reverse complement strand
TCCTCAATCCCACCAAGAGGAACTCTTAACATCCATAACCTATCAAAAAAATCATGGTTATCAACTAAACCAATAAAAAACAATGATGATCCAAATAAACATCATAATAAAAGTCATTTTTCAACATTAGGGTCATCTCCCTTCAAATTAACATCCTTGTTCAGACTTCACAAGGTCACCATAGTCAGTAAAATGACAACATTATCTGTCAACAACAAACCTTGTACCATCATAACTAGAATGCTGATTTTTTCATCCTCCATATCCAAGCCATATCAATTGACCTTTCCTCCTTATGTTCTTTCCTTGTAATCAAAGATCTCTGCACACAACTTCAATAGATCATGAATAATAACCACCAAAAAAGTTACTATATGTTGTAAGGACAGTCAACCTATTGTCCATAACCAAAATACATTAGCTACCTTCAAACATGTGTCACAAAAACATGATCAATGATTAGGATGCGAGAATTTAATGTCAACCATTCCACCTAGCCTCCATTCACTATCATGAAACATATGTATCCCAGATTGGGAAATAAAAAAAATTGTCTATTTATTGTTACACAAACTTGGAACTGTCACAGTCCTATTCATGACTGTCCTATAACCTTTTCCATTTATGATAAATCATGTCTTTAAACAATCTTTATGCTTGTTATGGGTAATTAGGACTCCATCAAGAAATGGAAACTTCTACAAAATGGAAATTGATATTATAGAATATTCTCCACAAGTTAAACCCCCAAGAATCTATGATTGGGTCCCTACAAATTGCATTGAAGTTATAGAGAAAATCTTCAATTCAACTACTAACCCTAGCTTGATTCTGATCATTAGTAGAATCGGCAAGTTGATCAATCATTTCTTCATATAATTTCCTCATGAATTGTGGGGAAGAGGATTCAACCATGATGGATTTTGATGGTTAAGGTTTAGCAAGACAACATAATAATGTGCTAGGTTCTCTACATTTTCAGAAATCTCAACAATTATGCTTTAGAAGCACTCTAATGGATTCAATTGCAGTAATGAAGGTCAAAATGGGAAACGAAAGCAACTGATTGTAGAAATTAAAAGCAAAATTCACTATTATAGCTTGCATAGGAAACCAGGTAGCTACTTAAAATGAAACCCTAATTTTTATGTTTTTGAGCTTAAAGGATATGGATATTAGTCAACATTAGCAAAGGAGACTTTCAAATATTTATATGATATTGAATGAGCTCAAACATGAATTTTAATAGAGCAATCAAGCCCATAAATGATTATATGTTGGCGCAAGCTAGCCATTAATGTTTGAATTTAAATGTTGAACTTTTAACAACTATGGAGTTATTTTAATTAGTGACCAATGAAATTAAAATGTGTCTCCCTATTATTTTGAGGATAAAGTTGATGTTCGACTAGTGATCATGTGCAGGAGCAAAGATAAGCCAGGTGAAAAACTTTAATGAATTGTACCATATGAAAAATAGAACCTTGATCAATATTAACCATGGCCAACACATGATAATGAAGGCTAATGGGATATTAGTAGGTCAACACCACAATAGAAAATTTTGCTACATCAAGCACTTCACTAATAACAAATGTATAAGAAAACCTTCCATGCCCCTTAAAAGGGATAGATTTATCTATGATTTGATAATTAATTTACAAAGATGAAATAATGAAATTTCTAATGGATATAACCGAGAATGAAATATGAAAGAAATGGTGATGTGCCAAATGAAATGACACAAATATATCACCAAACTACAACTCCTGAGATCTCAAGCTCACATCATGAAAAATTCTCAAATGTCGATGAAGGATTCACTTGATTTTGGCTCTGAAACTATGTATGAGTGATCAATCTCCCAAGACCTCCAAACAACTATAAACCTTCACAATGGAGAGAAAACATATTTATTGAGAAAGGGATGAATTGTATTGAGATTATTATACAATGTGCATGAGTATGCTTCTATAGGAAAGGAAATAGGAGATGAGAGCACACAAAAGTGACAAATGTCTCAATGAGATGCAAGAGTAGCTTAGAGTAGTTAGAACTCAAACACCCAACTTGGTGCAGGAGCACTTAGAGCCTTGGGGTCACCATGAAGCCCTGATGGAGATCCAAGGAGAGGAGAAGACCAATAAGACCATTCATGGTCAATTTTCAATGTAACATAACCTACAAGGTCCTAAATGATGTAATTTGGCCATTAGAGCCACCAAAATGTAATGAAGTGCACTAAAAGTGCCAAAAGATGTAATGTTGCCTTATAGACAAAATTAGGCCTAAGGGCTAATGTAATGGTCTAAGGGGTAGTAATAAGGGATTGGTTTATAGTTTTTAAGTCATTTAATAACCATTTTCAAGTATTTGGATTCATTAAACATGTAGTTGTCGAGTTGACAACTTAGTTGTTAACTTGACAACATTATATCCTTTGTAATTGATAAAAAGGGAGGACAATAGATTTCAACTATTTGCAGTCGGTTTGGGGGAATTTACAAGTTAGTTGGTTGGTATTTTGGGTCTATAAGAGGCCTATTTATTATGTAATATTTAGAGCAAGGTAGTAGTGGTCATGTGACAAAGGGTTTGTAAGTTTTTAAATCAAATAATATAATAAAATAGTGTTATTACTTTCTGATTTTTTTGTATTTTGATCTTTTTCACTTTTTTTGGTATTTTTTTAATTTTTCCATGTACAAAGGTAATGATGACTCATCTGATACTCTCAACTTATACTCTTTCCTTTGATACTCTTTCCTCTGAATCAGGTGTGGAACCTCTTAAGATGAATGCTATTGATAGGTTCTTGCAATTCATCTCCATCACAATCGGCCAATTTGTAGGTCCCCATTCCAAATGAAGAAATAATGACAAAAGGACCCAACCTATTTGCTTCCCACTTTCCTTTCTTTTCTCTATCAGCCTAATTTTTTGGATTTTCTCTCAATACTAGATCTCCTACTTGAAAGGTTCTTGGTTTAATATGCTTGTTATAGTTTCTTGAAATTAGAATCTGATACACTTTCAAATGATAATAGGCTTGAGTTTGATGTTCCTCCAACATTTCCAATTGTTGAAGGTGGGCAACTCTATAATCCTTATATGTTATTAATCCATGCAATGAGACTCTTATGGATGGTATTTCAACTTCTAAAGGTAGAACAGCTTCGGACCCATAAACCAATGAAAAAGGTGTAGCTCATGTCGGGGTTCGAATACTAGTCCTATAGGCTCACAATGTTGGATTGATTTGAAGATGCCAATATTTTCCTGATTTTCCCATGGATCTCTTAAGGATTTTAAGGATGTTATTGTTGGTAGCTTCTGCTTGTCCATTAGCTTGGGGATAGTAAATGGATGAAGAGTGATGTGTAATGTGGAATGTGTCACAAAGTTCATCAACATCTTTGTTCTTAAACTGTTTTCCATTATTTGTGATGATGGCGTGATGAATGCCATATCTGCAAATGATATGATTTAGGATAAACATGGAAATTCTCTTCCCTATTGTAGTTGATAAAGGGACAACCTCAACCCATTTAGTGAAGTACTTTGTTTCCATGATTATATACTTGTTTCCATTTGAAGAAGGTGGATAAATCATGCCAATCAAATCAAAACCCCATTGATAGAATGGCCATGGTGTGACAAAAGGGTGTAAATCTTGTGCTGGTTCATGGATCATGTCTCCATGGTATTGACATTTTGCACAAATTTTGACATATTGACAAGCATCTATTTCTAAGGTTTTCCAAAAGTACCCCATACGTAGGATTTTCTTAGCTAGGTTTAAACCACTCAAATGTGACCCACAAATCCCTTTGTGGACGTATTTTAAAGCTAATTTTGATTCATCTTCCTCTAGACATCTAAGTAGCGTTCCATCAAGACCTTTACAATACAATGTGTCAGAAAGGATGGTATAACGGGCCACTTGTCTTATGAAATTTTTCTTTTGAGCATGGATTTGGTCTATAGGTAAGGTTTGGTCTTTTAGGTAGGCATAGATGGGTCCATACCATGGTGACTCATGTCCATTTAAAAGGGCAATAATTTGGGTATCAGGTAGGTCGAATGTTGGTTTAACCAATTCCTCCACCAAGAACTCATACTTTTCATTTTGATCGGGCATTTGAAGTAAAGATGCCAAAGTAGCCATTTCATCCATTTCTCTATTCTTGTCTCTTGGAATTTGTTCAAAAGTAATCAAAGAAAAGTACCTTTTCCAATCATCCACCAATTTATTGTAAGGCATCAATTTTTCATCCTTATTATTATATTCATCATTAACTTGATTTATGACTAATTGAGAGTCCCCATAGACCTGTAATTCTGTGACATTCCATTCCAAGGCCATCTTGATACCTATGACCAAAGCTTCATACTCTGCTATGTTATTGGTGCAAGGGAACAATAACTTGTAAGATTTTGGGATTGTGTAACCTTGTGGTGTAATCAAAAGAATGCCTACTCCACTATCATTTTGGGTGTAAGATCCATCAAAGTATAAAGTCCATGTTTCAGCTTCTACATTCACAATTTCAGAATCCGGAAACTCCACTTGTATAGGATTTGTAGATTCTTGAGGATATTCAGCCAATTGATCGGCTATAACTTGACCTTTGATTTCTTTCCTATCAACATATTCAATGTCGAATTCACTAAGTACCATTACCCATTTTGCAATCCTTCCATTTAAAGTTGTTTTACTAAGTAAGTATTTTAAGGGATCAATCTTGGCTATGAGCTTCACCTTATGCAACAACATATAATGTCTTAACTTTTGAGAGGCAAATACCACTACTAGGCAAGCCCTTTCCATGAAGCTATAGTTTAATTCATATATGATCAATGTTCTACTCAGGTAGTAGATAGCTCTTTCTTTTCCTTCATCATCCTCTTGTGCCAATAAGACTCCTAAAGATTTTTTTGTTGCTGAAATATAGAGTAACAAAGGTTTTCCTTGAATAGGTGACATCAAGATAGGTGGA
>MU223540.1:1691192-1711928 GCA_018584345.1 Thuja plicata | reverse complement strand
GTTGGTTGTCCTCAAAGAAATTAGGAATTAAATAACTCAATCATTTAATTAATTTATCCATGTAAGGGTGAATGGGTTGGATTTGATCTTTTTGATTTAAACTATACAATTAATTGATTAAAATCAACTGCATAATTTTGATTAATCCCTTTAAGGCTTGAATTTAATTATTTGATTTCATGATTATTTAATCCTTTGATTTAATTTGATTTTTGTCCACTTTGCTTGATAAATGTCCATTTGATTTGATCCATTTTAATGCATTGAGATTAGATTTGAGGCATTTGGCTGAGATTTACAATTTTGAATGCTTAAGATACACCTGGTCAAATTTAGGTGTCTACATCACTATTTTTCTCTTGTAACTGTCATCTTAATTCGTGTTTTCTCAGATCAAAATACTAATGTCTTAATTTTTCTATTTTTGGTAATTTTTCTACATTGAGTTAAGATTATTTTGGATTTTTAAATTTTATTAAGTATTGCAAGAGTTATCTGTGTTTTGGAAAAGACTACTCCAAACCCTCCAATAGGGTAATCCAAGGAGATAAAAAAGTGATTTCTCCTAGATTCTACGTGGAAGAAGCCTCTCATGTTGGGAAGTGATGAGGAGGGGGGTGTATACTAAATTTCATAGTGTGTTTAAGAGCACCATGTAGCATGGAGCAAGTGTTGGAGTGCAGTGAAGAGTGACTGCTATTCTGTCACAAAGAGGATAGTGACAGTGCAGTTGGCAGGAGTGTCCATACATATGTCTAGAGATTTATATGAAGGAGGCAAGGGTTTTATAAGGAAAGGGGGTGTGTCTCCAAATTTTTGAAGAGGTTAGGGGGAAAGGGACCCTTTTCAAAGGGTGTTTATAGTGACCATTCCAAAGGAGTTGTCTAGACTGTCACGGCAGGATAGTGAATTGGAAATCTATTTTGGTTAATGATAGTATTGTGTTTAATGGTTTAGAGGGTTGGGTTGTATAAAATAGAGAGGTAGAAGGGTGTTAAGTTTTTTCAATGAATTTAGGGGTGAGGGAACATACAAATAGGGAACTCAAGGAACTAACCTTTTGGACAAGTGTAATTGTCTGTCATAGTATACAAAGGTGAGGATGTTTGTTGAGGAAGTTGAGAGTTTGAGATGTTGAAGGAGTAAGAGTTGGTGATCCAATAAAAATTAAAAGAGGTCCTACATGTGGATGGGCATTGGGAAAGTCCAATTCTATAGGTGTTGATCCAATCAAGGATCTTGAGTTGGTCACATTGAAGGTAGTTTGAAGAGTGAGTGGGGACAATCACCAATTTTAGAAGAAAGGATCAGGATTCATGATAAATTCCATGGTTGGAATAGATTCTATGATGGTAGGAGTGGAATCCAAATTCATATTTAAGGACATTGAGAGAACCTTTCACAAGGAAAGGTGTTGATGAATTTGAAGGACAGAGGATCAAGTGGCTTACTAGGACCAAGATTACCCTAGTAAAGAACCATAGGTGATGCCTCTGCATCACAACACAAATAATTATATATGTAGAAAATAGCCATTGAAAAATATTTGCAACTACCTGATTGCAAATACCTACACACCTAGAAAATGCTAATGATTCCTAAGTATACTTTAGCTATGTGAGTAAATATTAATTTATTCCAACATAATCCATCATTAAGATAAGGAGAAAATTGTAATAGATTGTAGAACTACACTCTTTAAAAATATTAAAATATGTTATAATTTAATAACATGTTATTATTTTATATAACTTAAAATGACACAGCCATATGGAATATGTTATATTGAGAGCTAAAAAATTATGCCCAATTCCGTACAAAATGAAAAGTAGAATTGACTTAGGTTCAATACATTTAAGCGAAGATCTAAACCCAATATAACATAAACATTAGGAATCTAATGCATTTAAATACATCAAAAAGGCCCATAGAAAAAAGTACTAAAAAAAATAGCTTGCAATAGACTTGAACTATAGTATAACCATTATTGAGTAAGAAAAAGTTCTCACAAAACATAATATTGAATATCCATAATAATTCTCATTAGAATATGAAATGAGTGTGTGAGGTAATGAGGGAGGTAGAATACACATACCATATTTGATATGGTTGACACAACATCAGGGTTTTGATATAATTACCATCCAAGACCTTCAAAAATTCCAACTTATTGAGAGCATCCATTAGATATTTAAAAATAATTCTAAATCATAGAGTTGAAATATTCATTGAATCATTAGAGTGTTGCATAAGTTTTTTCCATATCAAATTTTTTTTATTGCTTATATAGGTATAAGAAGTCCACCAAATGAAAACATTAGTCATAGTTTTCTTAAGAACAATCTCTCTAAATTATCAAAGACATAATCTGCAACTTGAGTCCCATGTTCAAGTTGGTGCCCAATTTGATTGTTGTTAATTTATGAGTGATTGGAAGCACTTCAGTATTCTGCATGCCTTCATTACTAAATAATCAAAGAATAATCAATGCTTAATACAAAAACTTAAGCTACTTTAATTTAGAAAAAACATATTCTTCTTAGTGGAATGCAATCTACTTTGCCATTCATATTCATTTCCTTGGTAGGAAACTAATATATATTAAGGTAGTGCTCGAATTCCAAAATAGTGTCTTTTATAAATTCATGCCAATGAGCTTAATAGCTTACAGAATATTTAATACTACACAATGTTTATTAGATGCTATAGAACTATGACTTGTAAGACACTTTTCTTCATCGAATTATATCTTATACTAAACATAATAAATAATAATAAAAAGAAGATTAAACAAGGCCTTTTCAACCTCACAAATAATAAAATATGGAAAGATTATGAGTCTCTCAAAATGTATGATGTTGATATCCCCAAGCCATGTTTTCCATTATTCTCATAGTCTTGGAACATGATAATTTACCACTGGGTAAACCTGTAAGTTCTTGCAACAAATTAGTAGCATCTTGTTTTATGTAAAGACATGGAGAAAACATGAAAACCCCCAAGACTTTGCAACTATTTCAAACCTCATTTCCATTAAAAATAATATCCTTACATGTTTTTAGGGGCAGATTCTTCTTAGATTTGAATGCCCACAAAATCCATGTTACATATTAATAATTTTAAAGTATTTTAAAAATAAGACAATTTCAAAGGGTTACATGGCCTAAAATAAGAAAAAGAATAGGAGCATATTGTATTATGTTTATAAATGAAGACATGAGTTATCATGAAGTGTGCATACACATAATTGATGAATTATGGATGTTGAAAGTCTCTTCATTTGATTTCATAACTAACTTTTCAATTTCTATATGTAACTAGATCTAAGAAGATTTGTGTACTTTTGACATCATTTTTCTTAGTTTGTGAAGGTTATAGACCAAATTTTCCATAGCTAGATTTTTTTTCCTGTGAAGAAGAATCATGTTAGATAATGTAAGTGACGAATAAGATAGGGAGACAATCACTATATTATGGTCTACTTCAAAAGAAAGGTGATACAAAATTCTATTGTCCCTACAAAATTTGTAAGGGCTTAAACACTAGAAGACTATTAATCAAAAAAACTAAGAGACATTGTAGGGAGAATGGTTACATTGAAGAGGGACATGATTATCGTCCATTGGTAAGTTGTTCATTATATCATTTTAAAAATTTATATACATAATAAATCACTTGATGATGAGATCATGATCATGGATTATTTATGTTTATCATTTTTATATAGGTTGATCTCCCTAGGGCACATGATATGGACCACCACAACCTAGAGAATATGATTTTTGAAGTGGAGGAACATGGAGGTGCCAATATCAAAGTTAAAGATAATTATCCCATGGAAGATGATGATAATGCGCTAGAAAACACATTTGAAGATGATGGTACAAATACATTGATCCATGACACATTTGGTACTGGTGCAGCTGATGATGATGATGATCAAGATGACCTTGATGTCATCCATGATATACCTCTACTTGAGAAGGCAGACACAACCCTTTACAAAGGCTCCCAAATAACTCTTCTCTCTTTTGTATTGTTGTTGGTGAGCTTGAAGGTTATGAATGGTTTATCCAACATAACAATGTCACGTATATTAAGGTATGTCATACATATCATTATAGTTAATAAAGGGTGAATCATGTACCATTAATATTATTTATATTAACAACTTATATTTTTTGTTGTATATTGATAGGTGAGTTTTTTTACCACCATCAAATATTCTACCTCGCTCATACCAAGAATTATGTGCCACTATGAAAGATATTGGAATGGAGTACCAAGCAATAGGTGCTTGTCCCAATGATCATATTATATATCATAAAGAATATGAATTTGCAACAAAATGCCATGAATATCATATGAGTAGATATCAAACAGATCAAATAATAATAAAAGGTGTCTTTCAAGGTTCTTCGTTACATTCCCATTATTCCACATATGCAACGATTATTCAGGTGTAGTGGCTTGGCACAATTTATGGATTACCATGCATACAATAGAAGTTGAGATGAAATTATTCGAATGCATGTGGGTGATTTGGATTTCATGGACATAGAGAAAAAGTGGCAACGCTTTAAAGAGAACCTCGTAATCTCAAGATTTCATTGGAAGATCAATCCATTTGGATAGATGAGATCTGTTTACTCGGTGTGGCCTAATTTTGTTATCAATAATAACATTCCTCCATGGGTGTCAACAAAGAGGGAGAACGTTATGTTTGCAATGATTTTTCTAGGTATTTTATCATTTAATAGTTATCTACATGTAATCATAAACCTTTCAATAAATGGTCACAATAATTATGTAATGTTGTTGTTAATTCAACTAGGTAAGTATTAAGTTAAAGATATGAATATATATATTGAGCCTCTTATCAACGAGTTTTTGGAGTTATGGAATGGTGTCACTATGTATGACATCTCTAGACCAATAGGACAAATACAATATCAATTCCATGCAATGCTTGTATCGAAAATACATGATGCCCCATGGCTCACATTTTTTTGGTATTTTATAGTGAATTAAAGTTGTGCATGATAATTCTGATTATAATAATTAACATATTTAATCCAATTATATCACCATCTTGTAGGTCTTCAAACAAAGGGAAAATTTGCATGTCCAGTTTGTGGTCCAAAGATGAAATCTCGTCATTCAAAAAGTTTAGGAAAACACATGTTTGACGAGTTTAGGCACTTCCTGATGACATTAATTTTCCATTAGTATGAAAACAACACTTTTGGTAAGCATACACTGAAAGACAGAACAAAGAGCAAACCAAAAATTAGATACAAAGAGATCATCGAAAATGACTAAGTACAAAGAGAACCGACGACACAACTTTGTGTTTACACCGAAAATGAAAAATCAAAAGGATAAAGAGGAACCCAACAGAGGAACCCAATGTGTAGGATACAGTGCAAACCAAGAGATAGTTAAAGAGAAAATCAAGAGAAAAAAACTAAAAGATAGTTAACTAATTTCAGAGCATAACCGACCGTTAGAAACTGAGAGTCAGTTGCAGGCCACAAAAAGTGGATCTGACTTCCACGTCAGATAAAGCAGTCTTTTTCTATTTATAGAATCTTGATTTGTTTTTAAATATATTTCTTTAGAGATAAGGAACATGAATGTAAGTGCTTTAATCAGTCTAACTGATTTAAAACACATAGACTAGGAGATCAAGGTAAAGTTGTAAACATGATCTTAGAGTTAACATTGTTTTTCGTGAAACTTGATGATGTCAATCCATCTTATAAATAGATGATGAAATCATTCATTATACATGGATGTGAATATGAAAGAGAGGATGAATGAAGCCTACAAGAACATCTATGGATCAGATTGAAAGTTTCAAGAACCATAACAACAAAAGGTGAATTTGGTTAGCAAGAACCAAGAACAGAGGCTACCGAGAATCAAAGGTATTACTCAATCACATTAGGTGATAATATTATTCATGTAAACTTAAATGGATCTATATCAGAAATAGGAGATTATATTTACCAGGTCAAATTGTAATTTTCTATCATTCTAAGAAGTGGACTAAAGTGTAAAAATCCTTTCAAGGAAGGTGGATTTAACAGTCCAACTACAAATCTCTTAATCGAGTGCACACTCAACAGTTTTGCTAAAGCTCTTAACCGAGTATAATTTAACAGGTCTCCATAGATACTCTTAACCAAGTAGATCATCATAAGTGATCAAATTGTAAACCTTAACCGGCCCCTTCCAATCTGCAAATAGTGAAGATTTTGTGGGTGTCATCCCCACTGCAATTTTTACTTCCTAACAGGAGTTTTATGCGATATCATATCTTGTGTTATGTGTCAATTTATTTCATGAATGTTCACATGTATGTTAAGTTTATAAATTGATATAACTCACATCAGGATAGTATAGATCAGATGAATGGATATACAAATTGATTACACAAAGGTTAATTGATTAAAGGATATAAAAGTTTTAGAGGTACTGATTCACCCCTCCCCTCTCAGTACACACTTCCCATTAATTCCAATAATTGGTATCAGAGCTAAGTCTCTTCTTTGGAAAAGATTAAAGGCTTAAGAGAAAAGATCATATAATGGAGAAGTACAGACTCGACAAGAATATTGAAAATAAGAAGCTAGAAATTCAGATGTTCTATGAACAGTATAAAGAAGCTAGAATCAACATGAGATAGTTGTTAGATGAAAGAAAGATTATGGCATCCTGCTATAATGAGACAGATTATCATGAGGAAGAAATACCATATTTCTTTGTCTTCAAGATCAACCACAAGAAAGCATCACAATCCTAACTAAAATCAATCAACATCTGGCTGGACAAGTTAAATCTCTGCAAATCGGTCAAGAGACACAGATGGTAAGGATGATTGATGTCATGAACAATGTTAGACAAGCTGAGAAAGAAAGAACACTATCTATTGATGATAGAAGAAATATTATAGAAAATCTACAAGAAAAAGAGTTTGAAATACAAAGACATACAGAGCATCACCATGAGATTACAAATCAGATTATTCTTATGAGTCAAGAGGCAAATTGAATAAATGTTGAACTCATTGAAAGAATAGAAGCTATCGGTGAGCTAAGGGATGAGAATGAAAAGTTGAAACATGAAATAAGAATTCAACAGCAGCATAATGAAATTATCAAGAAAACTGAAGAAAGCAATGAAAGAATGGATGATATTCTTGAAGGACAATGAAAGTCCACAACAACAACGTTCTAGGTTTTACCGAGAATGGAGAATCATCAAAACAAACTAATCCAAAGATTGTCTATACAAATTCAAGATCAACAAAACTTACATGCAATCACTGTGGAAAGTAAGGCCATACAGCAAATGTATGCAGAGGCAAAATGAAAGGTATTCCTAAATCTACATCTTCATTCATAAGATTTTGTTATAAATGTAACAAGAAAGGACATAAAGCATATGAATGTAAGTCTGAGATGAAAAAACCAAAGAAGGAAACCTACATGGACAAATACTGTCCTACTTGCAAAATGAATGGGCACACAACTCTTGAATACTGGAAAAAGAAAAGGAAAGCATGGAAGCCAAAAGTTCAAGAAACTCCCTATCAACCGAAAAGAGTCAATAACTAGTATGTATGTGATTACAACACTCGAAAAAATTATACAGAATGTGGAAGATTTGGTCACATTGTTGCAAACTGTATGAGACAGTGGACTAGAAAGTCTAGAGGCTGGACTAACCCCAAAATGGCATGCTTACACTGTCATAAAGTTGGGCATCTCAGGAAAGACTACAAAGACTGAATGATAGAAACTAGCACATATCCCAATGGAAATACCATTGAAGACATTCATAGGGCAAGAGACAAAATGTGGAGAAAATATTCAAACAATGATGAAGTTGGACTAATCAATGCAAATGGTGACACACCATCCAATGGATCTGGTGACATCACCACCCCCACCTAAGCAGAACAAGTATGTATGGAAATGCATTACACTGTGTATTATTTTACATTAGTTCCATAATATGTTGATTAAATTCCAAATTAGCATAATTAAAGATGCATCTTGGTACTACTTGTTAAAATCTGTGATAACTATGCTATCGAGCATACATACCAAAATCTGTCAGTATACACTCAAAGCTGAGACTACCTACACTTACCAAGAAGCGTCGATTAAAGAAAAGTTGCTAAGTGTAAACCAAGCCTCATCGGTAACTGAGCAAAGTGAACAAGTTGTTTGCAACACTAAAACCCATTGATAAAAGCAAAGAGATGAACAACCGACCCAAAATGTCATGTTGTTACCGAAGGGAAGTTGAAGTCTTAAACCGACGAACTCTGTCTTCACACAGAGGATTTGGTAAGCATTAATGACACACCTTTTAGGTCAAAAGGATATAAAAGGGAAACATATCAGACTCATTGTTCACCATGACCAGAGCAAAGCAACAAGAGTGATTTTTTAGCCGAAGATGGAGGGAGATAAAATAATCTGGTCTGTACATAATACAGGGGACCTAGCGATTGTAATTTTCTATCATTCTAACAAGTGGAGAAAAGTGTAAAAATCCTTTCAAGGAAGGTGGATTTAACATTCCAACTACAAATCTCTTAACTGCGTGCACACTCAACAGTGTTGCTAAAGCTCTTAACCGAGTAGACTTTAACAGGTCTCCACAGATACTCTTAACCAAGTAGATCATTAGAAGTGATCAAATTGTAAGACTTAACCGGCCCCTTTCAATCTACAGATAGTGAATATTTTGTGGGTGCCATCCCCACCACATTTTTTACTTCCTAACAGGAGTTTTATGCGATATCATATCTTGTGTTATGTGTCAATTTATTTCATGAATGTTTCTATGAATGTTCACATGTATGTTAAGTTTATAAATTGATATAACTCACATCAAGATAGTATAGATCAAATGAATGGATATACAAATTGATTACACAAAGGTTAATTGATTAAAGGATATAAATTTTTTAGAGGTATTGATTCACCCCTCCCCTCTCAGTATACACTTCCCATTAATTCCAACACTTCCTCCACAGAAATCATAAGTATCGAAGTACCAAAAAATATATTTTCAATGGTAAAGAAGAGACTACATCAAAGCCACAAAGAATGACACCTCGCCTATGAAATTTGGAATATAATAGAATTAATCGTCAAAGTAATTTCATTCCACCTAATGGTTTATGTTTGGAATTTATATTTTTCTATTGTGTTTTGTTTATTGATTATGTAATTGATGATTGTGAAGGTCGTCAAGGCATTACTGACCACCTTCCAAAGGGACTAAAAAGTTGTCCTAGATAATTTAGTATGTTTCGCTACTATGAGAAGCTACAAATTGTGCATTTATTTGATACTATGCATATTGGAAAGAATATAACAGAGACATTATGGAAAAGATTGGATGGAAGATGTGACAAAGAAAAAATTGTCAAAATTTATAATGACATTCATGAATCCAATTGTGCAATGAAAAATTCCATTCAATCAAATAGCAATGGAGACCAGATTAATATAAGTGCCCTTAGTTATTAATGGACCAACAAAACAATGCTATAAAAGAAATCATATGAAAAAACTAATTTCCCACAGGACTTGTTGTGAACATAAACAATCTCATATCAAAGAAAAGTGAATTTGGGCCATGGATGAAAATGCATGATTGGCATACCTTCATCAAGGTAATTCATGTTCTTCTATATTTACAATATATTTGTATACTACATGTACTTTTCATTGTATTATGTTAGAAAAAAATGAAATGATCAGTTTGTAATTGTTGCAGTACATGCTACCTCTATCTCTCCCAGAGCACTTCGACAATAACGCCAAACAGGTGATATATGTTCTTGGAAAATATATGAGGTAAGAAGTGATATTTGTTCAATTTATTTTATATATTTATTATATTTGCAATTTGTTTTTCTTTTTATGTAATATATTATTTTGCAAAGTCTTGTATTTATATATTTTTGCGTCTTGAATCTCTTGTAGGTGGTTGTAATCTAAATAAATCCATAAAGAAGATATAAAATATTGGAAGAGAAAAGATTGTCTTAAAATGGCGTGCGGGAGTAGCTCTGGAGGTAACGGCTATGAAGGAGTAAACCCTAGCAATGGAGGTTTCGATAGAAGTAGGATAATCTTCAAATCGAATGTGGGTTGGAAGAATGGCAGACATACAGGCTTTTGGAATCAAGGCAAACAACAATGGGCTCCTAAATAAAATATTTGACTTTCTGGCTTTTAGAGGGAGGGTTTTGGTGGCCCCTCTGAAAACCCTAAACCTCAAACTACCTTTGGAGGCCATCGACAAGACCCAAGAGCTAGATGGATCCCTCCCAGACAAGATCATGTGCACATCCATAATCACAAGAGGAATGGAAGGAACAAGGATAATGTATTCCCCTCATTTAGGAACAGAAGAGACCATCTAAGAATACCTGACAACTTCTGGTTTCAACAGATTGAAATGAAGTTCTAGCGACCAAAAGGCTCAAGCAAGGTTATCAAGCTAGCAGTATCGATGGAGAAAAAACAAAATGAGGTAGGTATCATAAGAGCCTCCTCTATTCTAATTAATAATACATATTGGATGGACTCGGTGAACTTGCTAAAAGAGAAAGCCCTTTTTTATGAAATGGGTAGGACCTTGGCCATCCTTGGCCAAAATCCAAAAATGGATAGAAACCAAATGGGGAGGAAATTTCAAGCTCAAGACCCTAACTAATGAGTTCATTTTAGTTATATGCCCAACTAAGATGGATAAATAATGGATATTAAATAATGGATCATTCACACTGGATGGAATGGGGATATACATATGTGATTGGAAGCCTAACTTTAATCCGGATAAAGAAGAGATGGAAAATATTGCAGTGTGGTTGAAACTAAAGAATCTTCCCTGGGAATACAAAAATGAACAAACATTGGAAATTATAGGGAACAGTCTTGGGAAATTTCTCATGTTAGAAGAAGTTGTAGATAAAAATGACTTTTACATATACCCTAAGATCCTTGTCATAATGCAAAAATGCTACCAAAATCCTGACTATGTGATGCTTTGTTTAGCAAATGGGGAATGGAGGCTTAAAGTAGAGGTTGAGGAGGCTAACTTAAATTTTTTGGTAACCAAGGTATAGTCAAAAGGTAAAGGTTTGTTAGAAAATTATAGTTTAGAATGGATTAAGAGTGTGGAAGCGAGTAGGACTCGAAAACCCCCTTGGTTGATAACTTATGAAGAAGAAATGATCGCCAACAGGGTTTTTTTTACACAGGATTGCCTCCAACCCTTCTCAAGAGAGGGACCAAACTTGAGTAATGATAGCCCTCTTCCCACTCAAGTAGTAGTGTAAAATACTCATGCTTTAGTGGATGGGGCTCCCCCTTCAATGTCCTATAAACCAGTGCAATCTGCAATACTGCCAGATACACTAGAGGCTATCAACAACACCTCTCTTGATCACAGGACAAGGCTTGAGGATAGAAACTATAAACCTGACTATAATGAGGAAGGTTTCTTTCTATATATGCCAGATTTTAGAGACGCTGATATTGATGGTCAGTTTATGGGACAGTACACTGATATTAAAATGTCCCCTGAGATGCATGCTCCTAATAATATATCTCCTGCTACCCATACCATAGAAGCTGACAACATTACAGGAGAGGACCCCTCAAGCTTTAGGAAGCATGGCCATGCTGATCCATCACTTACTTCTTCCAGTTTGGTAGCCTCCAAATGCCCTCAGATGGGTAGAATCTCACCAACTCTCTTCTCTACCTCCTTTTCCTCTGCCCAGATCCAAAAGACAACTTTGCAAGGCAAAAGTAGTAGCTTCCACCCAATAATGGAGGCATTGAATAATATCCAAGATGCACATGACAAGTCTAATAAAGATGAACATTGGAATG
Organism: Thuja plicata; assembly: GCA_018584345.1. Classification (NCBI taxonomy): domain Eukaryota; kingdom Viridiplantae; phylum Streptophyta; class Pinopsida; order Cupressales; family Cupressaceae; genus Thuja; species Thuja plicata. The sequence goes on along the minus strand of MU223540.1, from coordinate 1,699,995 downwards.
CAATAATAGATGATTGTCAGGTAGGTAAAATTTCTCCTATAAGAAATCTAGAATCTTCTTTCCAATAAGCACGAGACAATGGTGATAACCTACTAGAAACATCCTCCAATATAAGTTTTTATAGTGAAGATGGTGGCGAGGACTATTTGGGGATAGAAAAAACCTTGAATGTACTAGAACAAAGAGGCTTACATCAATCAAAATCAAAAATGAAAAAACCAAAGTTGGGAGAAAAAAGGATAAGAGGACCTAGATCAACTAAGGAAAAGTTGGCGCAAGCAAGGTGTGTAGCAAACCAAAAAAAACTGTTGAGATCAGGGAAAGGCTATGCCTTGTCCTAGAAACAATGAGGATCCTCTCATGGAATATTAGAGGCTGCAATGCCTCTAAAAAGACCCGCCTGCTCAAGAGAGGTCTTCAGCAAGCAAGGGAAGATATAGTTCTACTCCAAGAAACAAAATCAAAAGGTGATGATATTAACTTCTTAAAGAAATTTGTAAGATGGCAAGGTGTCTTTTCAGAAGCTAGTGGAGCCTCGGGAGGTCTTGGAATATTATGGGATGAGAGCATTGTTGAGGTAGTTTTGATTAGTCAAGATTCTAATTGGCAATGGATTGAGGTAACTTCAAAATAACTACTATCTTGATTTTATGTTTTCAATGTATATGGCCCTAACAATTCCAGTGAAAAAGATGCATTATGGAAGTTACTCTCCAACTTCCTAAGTGACAGACCTGATGACCTCTTCCTCTTAGGAGGAGATTATAATGCAATACTAAGGCCAAGTGACAAAAAATGAGGGAAAGGCTGGCAAGGGAAGAGACAATTGACCTTTTTCTAAATTTTTCTTAGAAAATGGGTTGGAGGAATTAGATTTCAATACAGGAGATTTTACTTGGACAAACAGAATAAAAGGCTTCCTCAATATTGCTGAGAAATTGGACATATTTTTCTTAGCTAGTAATTGGGAAGATTATGACTAGTTATGCTCTGCAAATATACTCCCCATTATAGGATCAAATCATTATCCAATCATGTGCAGCATTCAAGAGGATTCTGCCCAAGAGAGATCACCTTTCAAATTTGAGGCTATGTGGTTACAAGAGAACTGGTGGCTGAACTCCCCAACTTTTGATGGAAATTTGTCTTTCATCTTTTTCAAAAAGCTGCAATATGTGAAAGAATAGTTTAAAATTTGGAATAGAGCTACCTTCAAAAACATATTTGAAGAAAAATTTAACTTGGAAAATTGTCTTCAACTTCTAAATGAAAAAAGTGTTGGCTCAGGGATGGATGAGGCTTTTTTCATAGAGGAACAATCTCTTCTAAAACAATACAAAGAAGTTCTAGCCCGAGAGGAGATTTACTAGAAACAAAAATCTCGGGAAACTTGGTTGAGGGAAGGGGATAGAAATACAAAGTTTTTTCATAAATCAGTCAAAGTCAGAAGAGCTCAAAACAAGATATTTGCTATTGAAAAGGAGAATGGAGAGGTTATAAATGATAAACAAGGAATTAACAAAGAATTGGTCAACTTTTACCAAAATATCTTCACCCAACATTCTCAGGCGGGAAAGGAAGAAGATAAGTTGCTTGATCTCATCCCAAAAAGTATCAAAAATGCCTAGAATGACTTCTTAATGAAGCCAATCACTATGTCAAAAGTTAAGGATGCTTTTTTTGGATTAGGTGATGATAAAGCCTCAGGACCTGATGGTTCCCAGTCCTTTTCTTTCAACAAACTTGGAATATTATAGGAGAAGATTTAGTCAAGGTGGTTGAAGAATCTAGAGTTGAAGGTTTTGTGCGAAAAGATTTTAATAATATATTTATTTATTTTATTCCAAAGAAATCATAATCTAAATGCTTAGATGATTATAAACCTATAACATTGTGTAACACTATCTATAAAATCATAGTGAAAGTGGCTGCAAACAGACTAAAATCAATCATCAGTGACATCATCTCTGATGAACAAAGTAGATTTTCACCAAATTGATCTACTTTTGAAGGCATTATAATAGCTCACAAAGTAGTTCATACAATCAAGGAAGCTAAAGTCAACCGGATGATGATCAAACTAGATATAAAAAAAAACTTATGATCATGTCAACCGAGTGTTTCTCTTTAATGTTCTTAGAAGGTTTGGTTTTGCAGAAGCATGGGTTAAATGGATAGCTAGCTGTCTTAACACTCCAAGATACTCCATATTAATAAATGGTAGTCCACATGGGTTTTTTGAATCTTCAAAAGGAATTAGGTAGGGGGATCCCATTTCCCCCTTTCTTTTCATCATCATGGCTAAAATTATGGGAAGACTTATCACCAAAAAAAGGCTTGATGGAAGCTAGAAAGGAATTAAAATAGCAGAAGGGGTGAAACCCTCTACATATCTACAATTTTTTTATGATAACTTTCTCATGGGCATGGCTACGGTGGCAGAGGCACATGTGATAAAGACAACTTTAGATAACTACAGCAATGCTACTGGGCAAAGTGTGAATTGGAATAAATTAGAAATATTTTTTTTTAATATAGACAGAAATACTCAAAGGCAGATTGGGGAGATTCTACAAATCAAAACAGGTGCACTACCAAGTAAATATCTAGGTGTGCCTTTATTTGAAGGTGCTTCTAACCCTCAGCTATGGAATAACCTTTTAGACTCATGTTTCAAGAGGATGGAGGGTTGGAAGAGCAGGTGGCTCACCTCTGCAGGGAGAATTCTACTATTACAATCAGTTATCTCTACCATCCCCATATACTCCATGAGCTATTTCAAAATCCCACATAAGGTGCTGGAAGTTATCTCAAAAAAATGAGGAAGTTCTTTTGGAACGGAGCCGAGGAAGGTAAGAAATGGCCCTTACTTGCATGGGAGAAAATATGTAAGAAAAAATCCAAAGGTGGTGCTGGTCTAAAGGATTGGAGGAAAATGAATGCAGCTCTAGGAGCCAAATTGGTGTGGCAGATGTGTAGCCATCCACATAGCCTATGGGTAAAAATTCTTAAATCAAAATATCTGGACTCCAATAGTGCAGAGAGAATCTTGACCACTATTAACCCCCCAAAGGGATCAACAATCTGAAATTTCTTGTTAGATAGCAGAGATGTGATTAAAAAACATGCCTCTTGGCTTGTGGGAAATGGAACAAAGGCACTTTTTTGGGAAGACTCTTGGAATAGCCACCAAATTTTTAAAAATAATGAGAGATATGCTGAATTATATGATATTTTTACAGCAAGATGGGGACACATAGTGGTAGACTACTTAGAATTTAAACCCTCCCCACTGGTCACTGTTGGCAATGGAAATCCTTCGAAACTCTGAATTTGAATGAACTACAAAAAAATCTCATGAAAGAGGCTTTCCAACAAAGAGGTTTCATCAAAACAGATCAGGAAGATAGACTAATATGGTGTAGGGCAACAAGTGGGGAATATTAAGTTAAACTAGGATGAAATTCCTTCTTGGCCTACACAACTGTTCTGGGATAAAATTTCCTACCAAAGGCAGGGGCATTTGCATGGTTAGCAGCTCATAAAAGAATCTTGATAGTGGAAAGACAAAAAAGGTTCAGTCTGCAGGGACCTACTAGATGTGCATTGTGCAAAAAGGCATCAGAGGATGTAGATCATCTACTCATCCAATGTCTAGTTGCATTGGAATGCTGGAGCATGATAAAGGAAAAGCTTAATTGAATTGGCCTATGAAAAATGGGGTGAAAGAGGTTTTCCAAGGGTGGCCGATACCAACAAAAAGCACAACATTATCAGATTTATTGAAAATCAGCCCTTCAATAGTTATATGGGAGCTTTGGAAAGAGAGTAATTGGAGGATATTCCAAGATAGGGAAAGATCAATCCAGAGAATTAAATCAAGCATTCTAACATCAATTGAGGAAACAATGAAAGTTGCCCTCCTCTCTTCTAAAGGAAGTTATATTTATACTATGGATGACAGAAAACTCCATTGTAATTGGCCAAGATTAAAGTTTAGAACTGGAGGCCTCAAGGACAGCACCAAAATAAAAAAGGCCAGAAAAGATGTAAGATGGACAAAGCCAGAACAAGGCTGGTATAAAATAAACTTTGATGGTGCCTCTATGGGAAACCCCAGTCCTTTGGGAACAGGGGTAGTAATCAAGGACTGGAAAGGGGACATTATGGCCTTAGCGGCACAAAGATTAAAAGATGGAACCAATAATGTTCCAGAGTCTTTTGCTGCTCTTCTAGCTCTACAGATGGTAAAGAAGCTAAATTTGCAACGAGTTCATTTGGAAGGTGATTCACAAGTAATAGTTAATGTCATTAAAAATGGTGAAATGAAGGCTTGGCACATCCAAAATATCTTGCAGGAGATCTCTATTATAATCCATTCTCTTCCACACTTCCAATTAAGTCATGTGTATAGAGAAGGGAATATGCAGGCTGATATAGTATCAAAATGGGCTATTACCTTAAAGCATATTAATGTAGCATGATTTGAAATTTTCACTAATGATTTTATTAATCTCTAACTAATATGCAGGTGAAGCAATGAAATATATCCTCACCTGATGATTGTAGATGTAATACAAAGATATTATGATCATTGGAGCGCATGAACTTTGTTGAAGGATGAGAATATAGTTGTTATATTTTGAAGCTGACAGTGTGTGATGATGACTAAGTTAATGACATAGAGGGATGACTATTTGGATACGGCAGCAATGTGACATTTACAAGTAAGGACATAAGGTGGATGGCGTCAGCACTGCTCGAGTAATGAATAGAAACATGCCTGGAGGCTATGGAATGAATTGGCGTAACAGAAAATTGTATAAATGATCATAAATATGATCAAATTTTAAATGGCTTAACTGAATTGTGTAAGGGATGACGTAAGGTAACTTCAACCTTACACTTGCAATTCTAAATTTTTAAAAGCTCTCATATAGAGCCATCATTTATTTGAAAAGAGAAAGAGCTTTCTAGTGAAGATAAAATCATGGAAGCCATGGTAGTAGTGTGAACCCGTAAATAGTAAAAGTCTTTTGAAGGGCCTGCAAGTAAGGCAAGGATCTTGGGTTTGCTAATTGTGAAGGATGATGAGATAGCAAAGGTTATTTGAGAATTATTAGGAACCCAGTTCCAACAACACCTGGAAAAACAATGCTCTAATATGGATATAATATCACTGGTCATTGCTTGGGCCCTCCAACTTGGAGAGGCAGAAATGGAGGTGAAGAGGATTGTTGAATTCCTTTTTGACAAGGAATTACTATTAGATTTGGACTCCCTCCTGGAGTGGGCGGACCCAGGTGTGGGCTTCGATTATAGAGAGTGCTATGAAGACCCAAATGATGGAATGTTATATGGCAGATTCCCTTTCCTATGGTAGTGGGGAAAAGTGGATGAGATAGCCTATCAGCGGAATGTGCAAGATAAATGGAGGCAACTCAAGATTCTGGCAAATGAAGCTCGAGCCCATGAAGAGGACAAAATTTGAGCAGTGTTCATGGAGGTCCCAAGACTTAGAAGAGGTCTGCGAAAAGGGAGAAGGAATGTTGGGGCTAATGGAAACCAGCTCTAAATGGTTTTTACTCCTCTTTTTCTCTTACTATGTTAGGGCTAATTTTACTTAATGCACCCACAATCTCTCTGCTCGATGTATAATCCAATTAGCTTAAGGGAGTGGCTTTGCTAGGATGCTCGACATTAACTCTCAGCATATTGTAAACTCCAATTTTGATCAATGGAGTGGCTCTACCTAGGGTTTTCTGCTGCCTCTGTTATAGTTTTTGTAGATTAACTCAAAGACCGTATAGTTTTTTGCTTCCTTCTTATAACTGCATATATTCTTAGTTTAGTTGTGGAGCCTTTCATGACCAGTGTCGGGTAAAGATGAAATTTTTTTAATATGCATAATATATGTCAATGTTGCTCTCTGGTTATAGAGTGACCATAATGTAATACTTTTTCATATTAATATATTCAAAAACTCCTGTTATAGACCAAAAAAAAAATATTGGAAGAGAAAAATTCCTCATCTAATGTGTGAAATGCACAAGTGTCTACCTTCAAATTTTTTCAATGCACAAGAACACTACCTCATACACCAAGTTGAGGAGATTGAATTGTGTGGACATGTACACACTAGGTCAATGTGGATGGTTGATAGGCACTTGAAATATTTTAAGGCTTTGGTTCCACAAAGAGCACATCCTGAGGGTTCTATAGTGGAGGGATATATGGTATACTGAACAATGGTGTATATTATTGAATATCTTCCTAATTTTGTAGCAAATATCCATGTAGATCACATTTGGGATCCTGACTCCATTAAAAAATTTGAAGGGGAGAACTTGACGGGGAAAGGTAGATTGAGGAAAGTGAGAGGTAATTAATTATAAGATGTTATTGTATTTAATTAATTCTTAATCTTCAAAATAAATTGGTTGTAATTCATCTATTTATTTTTTGTACAGTTGGTTGAGAGTGGGATGCACTATATTTGTATATTGCAAACAATCTTGATTGGATGACAGTATGGATTGAACAAAGTTAACATTTTGGTCGCACATTAACATGGGAAGGTGTGTCTTCATTGGTTAAAGAAGCTCATCATAATGGAGATTCCAATGTTACACAAAGATAAATAGATTTAGCATATGGTTTACGAGATAAATAGTTACATATAAATTTATTAATGACCCGTATGTTTATCAACTCACGATGCAATAAGTTTTACATGTTAGACATATTATTGCAGTTCAAGCACCACAAGGCTATGTTCTGAAATGGTCATAAATTTTGCATCAAAAATTTGGATGAAAAGAAGAAAACTTGTGACTTTGGGATAACTGCAGTCTTTCAAATCACTAATATTTTATCTAGAAATGACTTACATCATCGAGAGTCTCAAAATCGATAATATGGAAGTTTGGATGATATACTTGAGTGTGACTTTAATTCCTTCAAATTAGTTATCTTCATTGTCAAATGGTATAGGCTACAACTTAATCAAAATGATCCTGATAGAACTATCATTGAACATGATAATGGATTTAAAATGGTTAATACAAGGTCATTTGAGCCAGTTGGGGATGAGACCTATGTTCTTCCAAGACAATGTGAGAAAGTATTTTATTCAGAGTTTCCACATAAATTGGGTTGGTCATTTGTTGTTAGACATGATTCAAGAGGAATGTCGATAAAGTATAAAATAATGGAAGAAGAAGATATCGAAGAAGTAGAGGATGATGTAGATGATGATCACGGTTGACAGTTAGTCAATGATGTTCCTTATGCAAATTTTCATGAAGAAGAAGAAGAAGATGATGATGATGATGATGATGATGATGATGATGATGATGCTACTAATGATGATGATGATGATGATGATGATGATGATGATGATGCTACTAATGATGATGATCATGATGATGATGATGATGATGATGATCATGATGATGACAACGACGACGACGACGACGACGACGACGACGATGATGATGATGGTGGTGGTGGTGGTGGTGGTGGTGGTGGTGAGGACAACAATGATGATGATCATGATGATGAGTTGGATGAAGAAGAAGATAAATGGCATGAATGAAATGTAGAGTTATGTGATCAATCCTTAATCTATTTAATATTGATTTTGTGATAGAAATATATTTGAATTATATGGTTACATAGTTTATTCATTATGTATAGAATTCCAATGCCATTACATAATTAATTCATGTTGTACCTTTTAATATTTTTAATTCATATATGATGCTTATGATGGATGTCATACATATGTATTTATTGTTGGTGTTGATTTCATGTATATAGTTTGTGTCATGTTGCCACCCTTGGTGGAAACAATTAATTGACTACAGAAATAGTCAACCCTACTTCTGTTGAGGGTCCTTTACAAACAACATAAAGTAAAGTTAAGGAATACAAAAAAATATACAATGATTATGATGACTTCATATTGTAATTCATGTTTTCTACTATGTAATTTTGAGTATATGTATCGTGGAGTTTTTAGCTAACATAAGATAACTGAATTACATATGCAAGAACCTGAACCCCTTTCACGACCATCCAGCACAGTCTCATGGATCGACAGGTATAAGTCAATACACCCTAGAGAGATAGTTTATTTAATATAGTTCTCAATAGTAAGATTAAATACTTGTAATATATCTCTCCCATTTGCAAAATACCTCTCATTACCAGCTATCTGTATGTGTTAATTTTGGCCTGGTTAATCAACCACACACTTCAACATAGTCCTTCTTCACCAGGTACAAACAAGACTGAATATGAGTTATTCATCCTCCCTGCCTACGTGATTCGACCTGTTGCCTTCTATCTAGATGGGGTTTTTTTGAAATTGCTCTCAGGACGAGAGTCTCACAACCATGGACCAATCTAAGAATGAAGGATTTATCATGATAAGTGCAATGCAATGCAAGATTATGCTAAGAAATTGAAATATGAGAGATTAAGCTAAGACATGATTTCAATGCAATTTAGTCTAAAAATTGAAACTATCTTACTTGCAAAATGAAATTAATCTATATGATATTAAGAAAATGAGACAACAATTCAGTATTCTAACGATGCAAAAGTGAGTAAAGTTTTTCAAGGGGTTTGAATGAAGAAAGAGAGTTCTTTAATAGACTCTAAGAGGATCAAAATAGAAACTTTCCTGTTTTGAAATAAAACAACTAGAAAAGCCAGTTAAAAACAGAAAGCTTTATTGAAAAGAATTCAATAAATTGTTTTCTTCCTGCTTTAACTGTTTTCTTTCTTTGATTTAATA
>MU223540.1:1666572-1677173 GCA_018584345.1 Thuja plicata | reverse complement strand
CAGGTCGAGTAGAGTCAGTTAAAACTCAGAATTGCCTAGTACAATAGGACTTTGATGATTTAGAAGAATGACAAATGCAACAAAATTGGTTAGGGTTGCAAGATGCCAATTTTGGGGTGTTACACTATCTCTCTTATCTGATGGAGTGCAGGTACCAACAAATAGGTATTTTTTAGATGTATCATCCTTGAGTGAGGAAAATATAGGAATAAAAGATGAAAGTGAGACATGTAGTATCTCAACTAGGGGTCAAAAGACTAGAAGTAAATTGAATAAATGTATAAAAATTTTCCTTTCTCAAGGGGGGTCATGTTCTTATGATGATGAGACCAAAGGTGACATCAAAGTGCCCTTGAGGTACCAACATTTATAGAAATAATGGGTACCCAATGAACTTCCTCTAATAAACACTTATATTTGTGTTAACGAGAGGATAAATCACATAGCACCATCATCATTACATGGTTTGGGCATATTTTCCATGGACGACATAAAGGTCTCTTACAACAAAGTTGTTGAATTGATGGAGTTTTTCGGACCTTGTTATGATTACAAAAGTTGGATGCATATTATTAAATATATAAAAAATACACCTAGGTATGCACTCTCGACAAATTATATACAACAGAAAGACAATGATCAAAGTAAAAGAGTGGCTATATACATTTATGGAAGGTCAAAAGCAACAGTGAATATTGTAGGTTTTATAAATAGTGCGCGACCTGGGTCAACTATTAAGCAATCAAATTGCATATTTGAGGCGCGCAAGGGAAATCATGTATTTGTATGTGTGATAAAATAAATTCATGCAAGGGAAGAGTTTCTTATCGATTAAAATTTGAATCACATAGATACAGAAAAAGCTACTATCATGGGGGTGTAGGTACGTACTATGCACTATTTAAACCAACCTCCAATCAGTGACTCCAACCCACCATTTTATTATATATTTTTTTGCTAACATTTTTATATTTGATCTTTGTCATATGGCCACATGGAGCAGCCACATAGAAGGTAAAATGATGAGATTCCTAACTCTTCTACCCAGTAGGTAAACCTCATTGTAATTGTACAAATTAGATAGAATAAAAATGTTATTTTATTATGTTATTTTCTTGACTGTTTTGGAGTAATTTTGATAGTGCTAATAATATTATTGTCACAAACGGATGCTCGAAGAAAGGGAAAGGAACCTACACTCCCTCATGAGGACACCTTTCATGAGGATGCATTTTTTGATTTTGTATAAACCGATGACCCGATCAGTGCAATTAAAAGGTGTCTGCGGAAAATTGCAAATGAAAATTTTTATTTGTCATCCATATACCCTCTAACTCTCGAGTCACAAGAGAGGGCGAATGAATTAGTGAACCAAGAATCAAACTTGAGATTAAGTATTAATGAAATTTTTAATCATAACAAACGTTCAATAATGGTTTTATTTTATACTCTTTTATATCATTAACTAAAATATGTACGTGTTATTTTTACAAAAAAAAATTGCGTAATTTTGATCCTTGTGGAAATGATGAGGGTACTGCAGGTGGTCCAGGTAGATCGCATGGTCTATCCCCCACTTGTGTTTTCCACTGAATATATAGGAATAATCATAATCAATGACAATATGCTCTAACAATCCTTTTTTATGCTCTAACAATCTTGTCCATGCTAGTCCATGATTTTTTATGCTCTAACAATCTCATTATTCAGGTCATGTCAATGATCCTATGGAAACACCACCTCAGACGAGGAATGAGGTAGATGTATTGCTGACTGCAATGTCAAAAACACGTAGTATGCAAACACCTAGTACCGCACCACCTATTGGTACATAGATCCATCTTTGCTCTCTCTCTCTTGTTATGTGTTTATTTCCCTTGAAGTATTATTTCTTGGGGTTATTTCATAATGGATTCATTTTATGTAGTAGGAGATGTAGCAGATGACGATGCAATGCCATTTCTTGGATGTACCTATATTTCTAGTATGAGAATGGTGAAGGACTGCATATTGCTCATGAGCGGGGAAGAAATGGTTCCCTTAAAAGTTGCGAAGGCATCATTTACTTTAAATTTATTATTATATATAGTGTAATAGTAATTTACTTATTGATCACTATTTTTTTGACTAATGATCCCATGACATTTTTGCAGGGAATGATGTTTTTTTATAGAAAAATTAATGATGAGTGTTTGTGGATATTCAAGCCCACCCTACGTAAATGGTGGACAATCATATCCAAACTAAAACCCCAATCCACTATTTTGATTCCATATCATTGCTAGAATATTTTTCCTTTGATCCATTTCTTGAACTATATTAAAGGTAGCTTCACTTCATTTATGAATCTAACAGGTTTTTTTTTTCTTAAAAGGTGGAATAACCAAGATAAAAAGTGAAAGAATGATCTCATAGAGAATATGACCAAGTTGTTTGGAGCTCGCGCATTCGAGCAAAATAGGCTCCTTGAGAAACATGGGTTATGTATGAAGTATCTAAGGGACTACTATAGAAAAAAATTAGAGAATAACTTGAAGCATGAGCGTCCCCCCTACATTCCTGAGGATGAGTGGCAGAATCTGATTTTAGATGCGAAGGAGAGAATTGAAAGTAAAAAAGGAAATACACTAGCAGATGCCAAAAGAAGGTATGTGATACTGTTAAGAATGTAATTATGTACTAATTACTCTTTATATTTATATGATCTAACATATTTCAAAATTTTCATAAACTGAGTGACACATCAAAGGCAACCAAGGCAAGACTAGAATGCAACATAAACTTGGCTCTTGTAGTTATTGGAAACTTGTCGCACGATTTTTAAGTATTAGTAAATTAAAAATTGTATCAAAATACTAATAAATTGCAAACAATTTTGTTTTGATGAAACAAAGCAAGAAAAATTCACGTTACCAAGCAAAAATGTAGGGCTCTGATTTCAATAGACTGCTCATAGAAAATTCCAGGAGAATTGGCTTCCACCAAGGCTATAGAGTCGTGGCTGAACGGCTACGAGAATTGAGTGCACAAGGTTCTACTAATGGATTTGTCACATAGGTAAATAAGCTAAATGGAATTTATTTCAAATTCAATACTTTACCAATTAGTATATTTGATGTTAAGTTCCAACATAAAGTGACTATATTTGTTTCAAATAAGCAAGCAATGATAACAATGCACATGACATTAGAATTCAGTCTACCAATCATGGTACATAACCTACGCATGATGAATGTTTGGATGTGCATCCTAGTGGTGGAGGTACATATATTTTCTATTTAATTTTTTATATGTAATTATTAATACAAGTAAACATCTTAAATTGAAATTGGTGTAGTAATACAAATATAATTGAAATTGGTGTTTGGGTTAATGCAACATTTTGTATTGCAACTCTAGTGGATCTAGAGGCTGGTGTTCATGAGCACATTAAGGTTGAGGCCAGACAAAAAGATCTGGAAGATGATGTGGCCAGATCACGTAAAGAGCACCACGGTTATGTTCTTTAAATTAATGAAATAATTGTAACAATAATAATAAAATGTTTTGAATTTGACCCATTTATTTTTTATTGCATAGGACCCCCTTTTCATCAGCATACAACTAGGCATACATTGATATCACAAGCAGATGGCATAACAACTGATGAGGGGGGAAATGATGATGGCAACGTCAATCCTCCTCAAATTTTCTTAGATTCACAAATAAAAGAAATGATTGTAATCTATGAATTTTATGTGTCAATGAATCTATTTATGTTCTAATGAATGTTCATGAATTATATATATATATATACTAATATACCTTTATTGCAGTTTAGCAAGGATAACTTAAAAATTATACATCTATTCCGTTTGGTCTTCTTTCAACTTCTTTTAGATGTATTATTTGGTATGGATTTGCATGTTTCTTGTTGGAAAGGTCAAGGATAGTGGCTGGGAACAAGCTTATAGCTCTACAAGGGAGGAACAATGAAATCCAGGAAAGGGTTTCTACAATTGTTCTCAGGAAACAAGAGGTGCATTAGCAAAAATACTTATTCTTTTCATGAGAAAGAAAATGCTCGCCATTTAAAAGATCATGTTTTAAATTTCCCTCTTTCATCGTGAAGCCCTATCTTTATTATTTTTATCATTATGACTGTCATATATTTATAATTTTATGTTTTCATATCTTACAAGTCGGTCATTTCCTCATGATGGTTAGATCATTTCCATTTGCTTGATCTATTAGGTAAACTGTGTTACAATTGTTTGGGATATCTTAAATGGTATTTATGCATTATTTTCTTCCTAGATGACCCTTTTCATTGGAATGTATATGACTATGGTTATCTTTGTCTTGCATATTCATGGTTCTACTGATGTTGGTTGATTGATCTTCACAAGGTAATCACATAATTCATGATGCAATCCTTACATGATGTCTTGAATATAACATAACAACTACATTAATACTAGACACTCTTCCCTGTTAATGGTAGATTATAGAACATAATAAGAAATTATTTGTTAAGATTTTTTTCATACTGTTGTTCCCAAATGATTTGATCCTACTATGTTGTTCTTAAATTTATGTGTATTCATATTGTTGTTTTCAGACTTGGAATAAGGATTGTCCTTATATTATTTCCCTAAAATTTAAATGTCCATTCTTATAAGTTGTCTAAGAGTTGGATTAGTCATTCTTATGTAAATATAGGTAGTTTATTCTTATAACATTGTTCAAAACCCTGCATAGTTTCATTTGGACATTGTTTTCCCAAAAAGTTAGGGGCTTTCATTAAAGCAGTAGAGCAGCGATCAAGAGGAAAATTGGAAAACCAATAGTAATTAGAGGAAAGAAAAATATGACTGATACACATAGGAAAAATCTAAACACATATTTTAATTTTAACCATATGACAAACACTTCAAGTGTTGTGTTGGATGATATAGGATCTAACGGATGCACCCAAGTGGGTGTCAACCACTGAAGAGTTGTTCAGGGTCGATTAAATACCCTCAAAGGGTGTGCTCCCATTATAACTTCATAAACATAGTTCAAACAAAACTACGTATTGTTAGAGAGTGTGAGTTCCAAGGGCCTTCATCCTATGGATACATGTATGTAGGAATTCTGGAAGGTGCATGATAACTCCAGTGCACAGGTGCCTTGGACATAGATTATGTGGTAGTTGGATCTATTGCAAAAATCTGTCCTTAAAGATATAATGAAAAACCTGACAGAACTACTAATCCCCACTTATATTTGTAGGCAGCAACCTATAGGAGACACTAATCCCATATTCCAAGATCAAAGTACCAAATCAACATGTGAGATGCCAACCTCACCAGAATACAAGAGATAATAAATATGGACCATCAAGGTTGAATACATATCTTCTTCCTAATCTAATCAATGACAAAACACAGCATATGATCTTCACACAAACCACACAGATTTATTGAGATGCTAATCACAAAACATCACCCACATACTCACACATCAACCACACCTTTCAAATGCACACATCAAAAAATACACCAAGAATGTACCTAGATCAATTATATATGTATTACAATTATAATTACATTCATATTTTGGCCCAGATTTTATTAGAAAAATTTGTAGGCTCAACCTACTAGAGGCACCAACCGCTCGTTCATTTAGAGATAGAAACCCTTCAATTCTTTAGAAGTACTAACCCATTATTAAGCTTTCCACCTTATAGATGTTGCTCCTACAATGGATAATGGATAACCTTTTTCTCTAAAAACTCTCTTCTTCAATTTTCTATTATGGAGAAAATGAATCTGTCACAAAACCGGTTATTATCTCCTCATACAAATTTTATAATCATCCAATCACTATGATCACATCCATCAATCTATGATCACAAGTAATTCGTTTATTTCCTTCAATGACTCACTAGTTACCATTCATCATTCATGATTTCATTTAAAGGTGTGATCACTCTTCCAATATCTAAGGACTTAATCCACTATCCCCAAGACCTTTGAAAACATCATACATCCCTTCTCAATACAAACTAGGGTCACTTCATTGACCAATGAGATTTATTTTTAATCCACAGTTCCTTATTACAGTCTATTCTCCTAGAGATTTATTCTTTGTTTAATCACTCATAACCATGACACAAATCCTTACTCACCAACCTAACCACTCATAGGAACCTCTAGACCCTCTTGGGATCTGTCCACACACACACTCTTCATTATTGTATCAACAAAAATATCTGAGATCAAAACAAAACCAAATACCCTTCCATTGTCTTCAAATGACAGTCATACCTTACATCTACAAATTTATATGCCTATCCATGTCCTTGGGCTCTCCATCTTTCTCAAGACCTTATGTATGATGTAGACCCTTCCTTCTGCACTCCTATTAGTCTCCATGAAAATCTCCATTAACCAAACTCTGTGAACTAAGCCCTTTTCTTTCATTGTTCTTGTCAAACCCTTTTTGTGACTGACCACAATCAACTTCTCCTCTTTAATGCACATTCAAAGTCTTGCATGGAATCCTACAAAACAAGGGACATGTCATAGACACATCCTCCCTCAAGCTTAACAGATTCATTATTGGTGATATTCTTAGACATAACATTACAATGTAAATTAACAAAATCATTATGTTTTGATTTATTTATTTTTGGAAAACCATTCACATTTCAAATATGAAAAATGAATAATCCTATACACACCTAACTTATACCAATTAGATGCTACCATTCTTAATAATTAAATTTTCAAGAACAATTTTTTAGATTCATTGTAGGTAATATTTGGTAGAGTAGAGGAAATATTGTGTAGTTACTTGCAAGTGTAACTTCATTCTAATTCATATTTCTTTAATAGACAAATTTTGAGTTGGATTTGAACTTGGAGAAGGACAAAATTCGCTAGCTTGGGACGTCCAGTCTCACATGTATCAACCATTATCATGTTTAGTGTAATTTTTCCAGTATCATAATGGTATTGAAAGATATAACACAAATGGTGATTGTATATTTAATATCTCATATATACAAGTTTTAATATACTCAATCTCTACGCAATTATATCTGGATTTTATTGTTACATTAAATGTTGTTTGGATGATAGATACTTGTTCAACTATGATTTTCAAATAGATTTTAATAATTTCTATCATGATTATTGAAATAAAATTTTCCCATTTACTAAAATACTTTATCATACTTATTTGTGTCTTTGTTAAATACTTTATCATACTTATTTGTGTCTTCCATGTTATATTTTTTTCCCATTGAGTTTATTTGATTCTAACTTGATTTTGTTAATTCTCAATTAGTATTCTTCTAGTTTTCAAGTGGATTTTTAGTTAGTTTTATTTTAATATATAAATGTATAATTTTTAAATATAAAAATAATTACTTATGCTTGATATTTCATTATTATATTGTGAACATGTCTAAGTCATTTTCATAACTTTGATTAAAGTTGAATGACATTGCTATGTGAAAGAGATGGTCTAATTAATTAGAATAATAAGATGTTCAATGTTTGACCCTATACAAAGGAATGCAATCAATTCATTATCGTGGTTCTTGCATACACAAATCACATTGTACATATACTATTCTCTATACTTAGAAAACCTTGACTTTGATAAATACTTCGTAACACATTATGGTCAAGTCAAAATGTTTTCTAAAATTATCTTTAGTGTTAAAAAAAATCATAGTTACTTGTTAAAGTTATCTTTTGTGCTAATAAAAAATTCATAGTTTCCTTATAGGTTAATGCAAGTAAAAAGAAGAGTGCTCTTTTTTTATACTAGCAAGTGTGTGGCAGTTAAAGGATCAAATGCAGCCATAGAAATTAAAAAAATAAATACAATTTAATCCCTCCACAACCAAGGCTAATAAATGCAATTATAAAAGTCATGAAAAAGGAAAAACAACTAGGCAAAAACATGGGATTCTAAAACACAACTTAGAGAGAGGTGAATGCATGCCAAGAAAAAGCCAAAATCATAGGCAAGAGAATGCATATTTAACTTTATGAGCAACTATAATTCAAGAGAAAAATGTTTATTTTCATTCTATAAACAACAATTATAAACCAAGGAAATTATGTAGATTTTTACACTATAAACTGCAATTATAAACCAAACTATTTTACTTTCTTGGAAAAAAAAACCTCCTATGACATGTATTATCCTCTTAATAAAGCTTGCACAATCAATTACTAGCAAGCATTCTCTGATTTAATTACTTAATGCATGTTGTTAAATTTGATTTTTATTATTTTGGAAACGTAGAAATCAGCATAGGTTTATGAAAAATATATAGAATCAATTATGTATAGGGATAAAATCCAACATTGAGAGATGTGTTCAGTGATGTCTTCCAACCTCAGTCATTTGTATAGGTTTATTACTTAAGTTAAATTACATGTTGCAATAACATTTGTGAGTACAAAGGTTGGTTTTAACTTGACTTTGATGGTGTTGCTAAGGATAACCTAGGATTTCAAGAGTAGGGCTATCCTCAAGGATCATAAGAGTGAGTTGGTCATTTTAGGTACCCTACTAGAACCAACTCCTACAATATTGTCAAACCAAAGGGTCTAGTGTTAGGTCTTAAATTCAGCATTGACTTTAGTATTAGAAATCTGATTGTTGAAGGAAATTCCTAATTAGTTGGAAATGAATCCAAAATGGTAATACATTCAATTGGAGATTCAAGAACCTAATTTTAAAGGCAAAGAGACTTCTTTGTAATTTTAAGAAATCTTGTGTTCTCCACAAAAGGAGAGAAGAATAAAATTGTTGATTGGTTGGCTAATCTGAGTTTCAAGGAAGGTTTTCATCAATTCACTGAAGATAAAAATAATATCTTGATCTTCAACTCAAAAAATTTCCAACTTTCTAAAATTGTCAACTAAGATTAATAGAATGCTTGGGTGTATTAATAAAAGAGTTGTTTCTACTTTGAATTTTGGCCAATTGAGTTCCTTGGTCTTATACTTTTTTTCCCTTTTAACTACACATGGTTCAAAATGGATAATCTCTCCCCGCCCCCTCAATTGTAAGAACTTATCTTCTAGGGTAGTGTTTCATTTCCCCTTCTTTCTAGTGACAGGATTAAGGTATTCTCTTTTGTTGATGATGATTTTTATTTCCCCCTTTTATTTGATCTATCCTCCTCTTAGGCAATCTTGATGCTTTTTCTAATTTCTTTGTTGGCTTCTCCATTTGGTATTTAATGGCATGTTTATAATCTTTAGATGACATCTCCTTGAACTCTTACTATGGTTTTTGGTCTTTTTTATATCTCAACAAAGTAAAAGTTCTAATATTCAGCATTGTAAATTCACCATGGCTTTTTTAATTGGTTTTGTAGTATTTATTTTGTGTAATTTTGGTCTATGTTTCATGTCTTTCAATTCCCTTGCATGACTCTTTGGAATGGTCTCCTTTGCACCCCTTCCCTACTCCTTTTGCAAACACATTTCTCTTTTCTGATTTCTTCTAACTTCTTGTCCGTTTCAAGTTGTCCTGCTAGTAACAATTCTAATGTGCATCCAACCAATTAAATGCTACTCCCCCTTTGCAATTGGATCTTAACTCCACCAAGTGATCTCTCTCAATGTTTTAGAGTATTCTATAAGTCTCTCCCAACCATCACCTATTTCTAATTTATGAAGAAAGATGATTCTTCATATTGGTGTCTCCAATTTAGATCATGAATTGTGAAGCAATTACATAGCTTGTCCAATTTTGACAAAAAATAAGACAAATAAGGGGCGAGGACCACATCTAGTTCCTAGACCAAATAAAATGGAAATTTTTTTCTCTGAGCAATCTCAAAGTAGAAACCAAATGTCACTCATGATCATACTAGTCCAATTCCTCCTACCAATTTTGGTCCCTTTGTCAAGAAGGAATTCTATGGAGGAGGTTTCTTCTAGTTGTATGAAAAATAGATGTCTATTGTTATAAACAAAATACTACTATTGTAAAGCTAATAAATCTATCTAAATGAAACAAAATAAAGATTACAAATTATCAAATTAAATTAAAAAAAGTTTACCTTCACTTACCCATCGTAGCTTGTCTCCATTATCCTCCTAGCCTTGATTTCTTGGATGTGTTGAGCTCTCAGATTTCCAATTGAAGCTCCTTGCCCAAGATGTCACCAAAGTGTGGAGATTTGAGTGGATGTATGCAAAATGGCCTAAATCTTGATTATGCAACTAATGGATAATGGAATGGTATGAAAATGCTTGAATGCTTGATTGCTTGATTTCTAGAATGCTTGATTGCTATTTTCCTATTAGCTCGCAAAGGGAGAATGAGGCTCCTTTTATAGAATTTTGGAGGACCCAAGCCTAGGTGGCACAATCCTAGGGTGGAGATTGAAAGGTGGAAGAACCTAGGGTTGTTATTGACTTGGTTGAAGGGGTTGAGAGAAAGGGGGATGTAGTTGGAATGTGAGAGGAAAAATAGGGAGGATGTTCCTCCTACATTGACATAGAGGAGAAGAAGGTGGAAGGGAAAGACACATGTCAAGTGTCTCACAAAGACCATTGAGAGGAAGGAGGAAGGAATTTTTCCTCATGAGGACTCTT
>MU223540.1:1624424-1654381 GCA_018584345.1 Thuja plicata | reverse complement strand
ATTGCACTTTAATTAAACTTTCAATTAAACATAGGTATTTAATTTAATTTTCAATTAATTAAATACCCTATATTTAATAATTAATTGCAATAATATTCAATTAAATAAATAACATGATATAACACTCGCATAATCACATCAAGCACCTGAAACTGAAAACATGCAAAATCAATTATGATCAAGGAAAGGGATACATGAATTCCTATCAACTATACAAATTCGGTCAAGGTAGTCAAAATAGATACTTTTCCACTAACTAGGACAATTAGGTTTAGGATAGGATTTGGACCTAAAAACTATCTCCCCTCTCTTACCATTGAGATTAATGCGATAGGGCACGCTCACTCCTACCAATTCAGGGAAGACGTAGCCTGGTACCTGCAAACTTGTCATCACCAAGATGAACATACATACATATATCATACAACAAACAATGGTTGAGACTAGGTTATCATGTGGATCTCGCCGAAGCAAAGTAACTACGACTCTGTCCCATACCATACCAAGCATGTCAAACAATAATGAAAACATACAATGATCCATGTGCATATAAATCTATGGTCAGTATTGTCAGAAAACCATAATCGAAATGAAATCCTAACATATACATAAGCATCATTAAACAACCATAAATTACATATACACGAAAGATATAACATACTAGCAATGGATCAATAACATACTGAAATGTAACATATAAATATCATCAAAATTATCTGAATAAATCCACACATACAACAAAATTCCTAAAAGAGTTTGGCATCCACAAACTAAAAAGCAACCTAAGAGGTGGGTATTACAATACGCCTCAATTTTTCCTTGTGCAATTCTATGGGGAACGGTTTTGAACGGATTGCCCAATAATAGACAACAATTTCAACTGAAAGAATTCCTAATTCACCCTTGAAAGGGTGATAATATTTGTGCAAGGAAAAAATTAATTTCCCCAAGACACTCATCATATCGTGCCCTCACTTGCATTTGGAGTCGGCTAATACAACATCATGACTAGAGCCATTGTGTGCTTGGTGATGGCTGTATTCTTATTAGCATTTGAGTGTGTGCCTAAGTCAACAAGCAAAAATTTTCATCCTCCACCTAGAGAATAGGAAAAAGATGTGTGTCTATTTCACCCTCCTAATAATGCAAATATGTTTGATGTGTTTGAAAATTCATTAAAAAGATAATATCTTCAGAACAAAAAACAACATTCAATCCTGGATCAACGCATGTGTTCTTCACTCACCGAAAGGTCTCAAAAATCAAACTGCAATCAGACGAACTTTGCACATTTTCAAAATGAACTTTTCAGAACTGATTAAAACTGACAAAGACATCATAAGATCGCATCCTGGATTTCCCAAATTGCATGCAGTATTTAGGCTCACATCTGGTATCACTGGCTCACATTTGGGCAGCATAGTTTTGCATCTGGTTTTTAAGCCAGCATCTAGGGTCTTCAGTAGATCGCATCTAGTATTTGTAGGCTCACATTTGGGAGCTCGCATCTAGGATAGTGAGCACTTGAAAGATAATTTCTTAGAAAGTCTCAGTTGATTTGGATACCCTTTTGGCTTTTTATTTTGTCTCTT
Source organism: Thuja plicata (assembly GCA_018584345.1). Lineage (NCBI taxonomy): Eukaryota > Viridiplantae > Streptophyta > Pinopsida > Cupressales > Cupressaceae > Thuja > Thuja plicata. The sequence continues at coordinate 1,652,789 of MU223540.1, read as the reverse complement.
GTTGTCTTTTCTAGTCTCCCTATCATTAAATCAAAACACTTTTTTAGGTATCCTACTTGTATGTCCTATCAGTTTCTTGTAATTTGTTTCAATACATGTTGTCTACCCACTTCTTACAAACACTTGGTTCCCAGCTCACTATCAGGGCATTCTAACCCTCTGATGCTGGAATCATTTACTCCCACCAAAACTTGAATGATACTTCCACCTAGACACACTCACTTGGACTATTTGAGACTCTACCCGACACTCTTGGGAAATATTGAAGAAAGTTGAGACATAATTTCATGGTTAACACAAGATGCATCAAGTACACATCTAAAGGATCGAAAGTGCCTCCAAAAACACCACACTTTCAAGGGGAAACATCTCAGTTCCCTACTCGATCTAGACTCTCCAAAAATGGATAGCGACACTCACAGATGGAGTGAGGCTTTTGAGGAATATAACAATGGAAAATACCAAAAGCCTAAAGATACAAATGAGGAAGAAGAACCCACATTTGATCGTCCCTTATTTGAGTCTGGTACTGATAACAAAATCACTGAAGAAGAATATGAAAAACTCAAAAAGAGCAAGAGGCTCCATAAAATAATGGAAAAGATGATTGACGAGGATAAAGAGAAATACTTCCTCCATCTAGCATCCATGGGTGTCAAATTACCTAAGGATTATGATGTGGAACAACTCAAAGAAAAGGAGATACCAACTCCTATATCTATCCTTGCCAAACAGCTCAAATTGATGCAAACCAAGCTTACAAATCTCAAACAAGAGAAGGCTAAACCAAAATCACCATACTCTTTGGACTCCATTTGTCCATTCCCCTTTGATAAGAGTATTACTATGATCCCATTTCCTCCTAATATGGAAAGACTAAAGTATGAAATATACACAGGAGAAACTGGCCCACACAATCATGTAAGGGAATTCTATGCTTTGAGCATCAAATACATGCATGAACCTACATACCTCATGCGACTATTTCCAGGAAGTCTAGGAGGTAATGCCATGGATTGGTTCTCAAAACTGAATCCTAAGGTGAAAAATTTGAGGAATTTATCCAACATTACTCCTATAACATACAACATGATGTGACCATGATGGATTTATGTAATACCAAACAGAAGACTAATGAATCATTTACACACTTCCTACAAAGATGGAGGAAGATCTCTGCACAATATTCAAGGGCCATTCCCAAATCAGAGAAGATGGAAATCTTTGTTAATAACTTGGTGCCTGAATTGAACTACACATTACAAATGCAAGACTCACCAAGCTTTGACAGAATTATTAAGAATTCCCTCTATATCGAGGAAGTCATGGTCAAAAGGGGGGAGATCACCCTTCAAAATGAAAACAAAACCAACAACTCCAACTCCAAGCCTAAATGGTGGAAGAAAAACAAGAATGCTATCAATGATAGAGTAGTTGATGCCTCTAACATTAACCTTAAACTGGAGGTGTTCAATCTAACTAATGGCATGCAGGCAAGCAAAGATGCCAAGGTCATGACTCCCATACCCAAAACAAACAATGATAATGGTAAAGGATGATCATGGACTTCAAAACCTCAAAGAAAATTTACTCCTTTGGGAGAACCTCTTGAGACCATTTTAAAAACTCTATTGGATAACAAGCTTCTCACAATTCCTGATTCAAAACCCTAGGAACCAGCGGTCAAACCAAGGTGGTGGGATGATAATTCCTATTGTGTCTTCCACAAAAACAAGGGACACAAAACTAATAATTGTCTTAAACTTAAAAATGTCATTCAAGACCTCATTGAAAGCGGTAAGATCAAAGTGGACAGACACACTACCAATGAGGATCATACAGCATTCAATAAACTATTTCCTAATTATGACAAAGGAGAAACATCTAAAGGGAAGAGTAATGAAGTGAACTACACCTATTCCAATAATGACAATGTAATCAATATGTTAGACATTAAAATGGAATCAATCAATATGGTCACAATCAAAGGTGTTTCATTCCACTCAAAAGCAGTAGCATGGAGCCAAGCGCAGGTCATGATCAAAGGACCCCCAAAACCAGCATCAATGTCCAAGGTTCCCATCATTACTATTCCTAAACCAATAACAAAGCATGTGGTTACTATTCCTGGAGCAAAGTATGACTTGGTAGATCAATTGCAATGAACCTCTGCCAAAATTTCTATTTTTGAGTTGCTCAAAATATCCATAGTACATAGGGAAATCCTAGGACAAGCTCTACATGCTACTAACATCCCAAAGGATATTGATATAGACAAATTCCAAGCGATGGTCAATCACATCTCAGAGCCACATTACCTCTCCTTTTCTAAAGAGGACAATAAGTCATTGACACATCCACATAATCAACCCCTCCATATCAAAGTCCTCATTCATAAATCCCATGTTAGATGTGTGTTGATAGATGGAGGCACAGGATTAAATATCTATACCCTTGATTTAATCAAGAGATTGGGTCTCTCAGAATAGACAATTGACTCTAGAAGCAAAATAACTATCAAGGCTTATGATGAGGAAGGAAGATCCTCCAGAGGTCTTATTGTTCTACCTATCCGAGTTGGAAAAATTGAGAGGAACATCATATGTCAAGTTTTGGATCTACCCCTGGCCTACAATATCACGTTGGGGAGACCATGGATTCATTAAATGCAAGTTGTGCCATCCACTTATCACTAGTGCATAAAGTTCCCACATAATGGGGTGGAAGTGACAATTCCTGCAGATGCTAACTATACTTGTAATAATATCAAACTAGGTAGTATGATCTTGCATAACAAAGAGGCTATGGATGCAATCACTCCTAAAACTACCAAGGACATGGTTATGAAGAGTTTTAGTAAAACCCTAAAACTTGAAGAAACAAGTATGGGAGAGTACAAGTTGGACTTGACTCCATCACTGATAGAACTTCTGGTGTCACCAAGATCCTATGGAAAACCTTCCTCAACATTAACACCTATTGCATACAAGGAGCTAGAATTACACAAAGAAACTAGCATGGTAAAGGCATCCACATCTTCTTTAGATAACACAGAAGAACATGCATTCTTGGACTGGCTTTACAAAGGAGAACTGGTGGCAGCTGAGGTAAAACATGCAGAGATATCCCCAGAATAGTATGGAAAGGGATATGATTTCCTCAAAAAAATGGGATACAAAGGGAAGGGGCCTCTAAATGACATAGGACAAGGGCTTATTGAGCCTATACCCATGGAGTTATGAAATACCAGAGATAAAACAAGACTAGGTTTTAATACTAACACTGGTAAACCTGCTTCAAAAGATAGTCCAAACTCAGATAAAGGGAGTGATGAAACAAATGAACTAGAGCAGTGGTCCTATAAAATATTATTACATATTGGCACAGAGGATCCTAACTACCAAGGAGAACACTATGTACTCAACTCTGAGGTACCACAAGATCTTCACACCCCTTTGTTAGCACAACTTCCCATTCAAGAGGTAGGAGACCCAATAGCAGCTGATCCAGAGATATCATTGATAGTAATAGTTACTCAAGATACACCTTGACAATAGGACTTACATCCTAACTGGGGGCAATTGGTTATAGTTTCACATGTCCTTGATCTACCTCACTTTGATCCACAGGTAGCTAACTAGGTACATCAAATAACTATTGTTGAATACTTGAATAGATCCGATGACGAGGTCACTGATTCTCATGATTATGAATGGGATGAGCTATCTTTCACCACTGAAGATATTGGAATAGATACAATTCACATGTTTTTGGCACCCTTAGCTCCTTCTAAACAGTCTAACACTACTCCCAATGACACTGATAATCTTGAAGTAGAAGAAGAATTCCTTCCCCCAATCATTGATTAAGAAACTGGTGATTACATAAGTCTAGAATAATTTTAGAGGCTACAAGCAAGAAGCCTCCTTTTATAGAGAGATGATGATGAGAGTTCTACTGATGAGTCACTAGAGTTTGGTCCACATATGACTAACAATGACCCTTTTATAATGATCTCACTCTTATTGATCTAAACATTGAAGAAATTAACTTAATGGAACATGTCCTATCGGTTAATGGTCTTGATGCTAACGTGATGTTGTCCTTCCTAGAGTTTGATTCCTTGTCTTTGATACGCCCATACCTCATTAATTACACTAACATAGATCCTACGCCTATCCTCAACTTTCCCAATGACTATACCCTAGCTTTCTATCTCAATGCTTGTGAACCTTACCCTTCTTCCACCAATGCAAGGAGTGAGAACATGTCATAGGAGGATATCATGTTTCTCAATCAAAAACTAAAAAATAAAAAGAAAAGAAGGATTGATGGTGAAAACCACTTTGTGGCAGTATCAGACCCTAAAATAGTAAAAATAAAAGATGTATCCAATGGTGAAAACCTCTCAGAGGTGCCAAAGGATGGGATTCTTGATATCCTCCCCAAACACTTTTAGGAAAGGTCTTCAGTGCTGATTGAACCAACATAGCCAGTAAATTTGGGCACCATTGAAAATCCTCACATAGTCCACCTTGCACAATCTTTGTCTGAAGAAGAGAAGACGTAGTTCACAGAGTTCCTGAAGGAGAAGAAGATCAAATTTTCATGGTCTTATACCGATATGCCTAGACTAGATCCTAATCTAACCATGCACCACTTATCTATAGCTCCCGGGATCAAGCCCGTGAAACAAAAGCTTAGAAAGATGCATCCTCATGTTGCATTATTAGTAAAAGCAGAGCTAGAGAAATTGTTGAAAGCTGGATTTATTAGAGTCATTGCCTATGCAGGTTGGATCTCCAATGTGTTCCCCGTGTCTAAATCTGATAAATCTATCAGGATCTGTATGGACTTCAGAGACTTAAACAAACAATGTCTGAAAGATGACTTCCCTCTACCTAAAATTAACATGATCATAGACCTCACAGCAGGCTACCAGATGTATTCATTAATGGATGGATTCTCAGGCTATAATCAAATCAAAATTGCCCCTAAGGATCAATAGAAAACTACATTTACATGCGCATGGGGCACCTTTTGCTGGAAATTCATGCCATTTGGGTTAAATAATGTCAGTGCAACATATCAAAGAGCCATTAAAACTATATTCCATGACATGATGCACAAGAACATGGAGGACTACATGGATGACACATTGGCCAAATCCAAAGAAAGATGTACTCATATTACAGACTTAAGAAAGATATTGGATCGCATGGAATAGTTCCAACTCAGGCTCAACCCAAAGAAATGTGCCTTTGGGGTCCAATCAGGGAAGCTCCTAGGATTCATTGTTTCAGCAAAGGGAATTGAGGTAGATCCTGTAAAGGTGAAAGCTATTCTAGAGATGGCTCCTCCACACAACATTAGTCAAATGAGGACACTACAAGGGAGACTCTAGTCTATTAGGAGATTCATGTCCCAACTTGCAGATAGGGCACAACCCTTTACTAAATTACTACATAAAGGGGTCACCTTCAAATGGGATGAACACTGTGAAGCAAACTTCAAGGAATTGAAAGGATACCTAGCTGCTCCTCCTATTCTTATGGCACCTATTCATGGAAATCCCTTTCTCCTATACATTTTAGCTACAACTACATCCCTAGGAGTATTGCTAGCACAAGAAGATGAAACAAAGAAAGAAAGAGCTATCTACTACATTAGTAGAACACTAGTCACCTATGAGCTCAATTATAGCATTATTGAGAAGGCATGCTTAGCAGTCATCTTCGTATCACAAAAATCGAGACACTACATGCTATCACATATAGTAAAACTCATTGCTAAGATAGATCCTTTAAAATATCTCCTAAGCTGAATAGCATTAATAGGACGTTTAGCAAAATGGGTCCTGATTCTAAGTGAGTTTGACATTGAATATGTAGAAAGGAGAGATATTAAAGGATAGGCCCTTGCAAATCAATTGGTTGAATCGCCACTCTAGGATGGTGAACCTTTAATGATTTAATTCCTTGATGAAACAATCATACATCTAACTGAGTATCCATGGAATATGTACTTTGACGGTTCATTCACTCAACAAGGCTTTGGAGCAGGGGTCCTATTCATAACTCCTCAGGGTTAAAGATTCCCAAATCTTACAAATTGATGTTCCCATGCACCAACAATATTTTAGAATATGAAGCATTGGTAAACGGTCTTAAGCTCGCTATGGAGTGGAAAATTGTAGAGTTACACGTGTATGGTGACTCCCAACTAATTATCAATCAGGTCAATGGGGAGTATCAAATGAAAGATGAGAAGTTGATGCCCTATAGGCAACTAGTTGATGACCTGAAGAATTACTTTGTCTTCATCACCTTCCAGTACATATCAAGATCAGAAAATAAAGCTACAGATGCTATGGCTACCTTAGCATCCATGTTACAATTGGAGGAACATCAATTCTGCTATGACTTCTTGGTGGAAGAGCTCTCCTATCCTGCCTTTGATACCCCTAAATACCAAGTAATATGTGCTTTGAACACCCTAGACCAATCTCAATATGCCAATATCATTGCCTATCTCACTGACCAAACTATTCTTAATAATCTATCCAGAAATGAGAAAAGATCCTTGATTAGGATAGCATCGCGTTATGTCCTCATAATTAATAACTTATATCAATGAGGTCTTGATGGTACACTTCTTAGATTTTTAGAACTTGAAGAGTCAGACCATGCATTAAAGGAAGTCCATGAAGGTGTATGTGGATCACATTCGAACGACTTTTCATTGGCAAAGAAACTACTCAGAGTAGACTATTACTAGCCTACCATGGAAAAAGATGCTATTCAATTCTCAAAAACATGTCATAAATGCCAGACACATGGAAATCTTATCCATGCTCATGCTAGAGACCTTATACCATTCATTACACATTGGTCATTTCAGCAATGGGCCTTTAACTTGGTTGGACAAATATATCCCAAATCTTCAAATGGATACAAATTAATCATTACGGCCACTAAGTATTTCACAAAGTGGGTCGAGGCTGTGCTGCTAATCAAAGCCACTGGAAAATAGGTGGATATGTTCATTTTGAACTACATTATCTGTAGATATGGGATACCCTCTTCAATTGTAACAGATAATGGGGGCCAATTTAAAAATCAAGACATTGATGACCTTTGTGAACAGTTCCACATTACTCAACACTACTCCACAATATATTACCCCCAAGGTAATGGACAAGCTGAGGCATCCAATAAAAATATCCTAAAAATCCTACACCGAACTGTGAGTAAGACTAGTAGAGACTGGCATCTACAACTGGATCTGGCACTATGGGCCTATAGAACAAGCATCAGAACATTGACTGGAGCCACACGATCTTCTCTAGTCTATGTCACTAAGGCAGTACTACCTATTGAGGTTGAAATCCCCTCTTTGCAGATATCTTTACAAGGTCTTTTTACTGATGAATAGTGCCACATTGATCGTGTGAGTTATTTAGACCTACTAGATGAGCATAGACAACAGGCATTCGACCATTTGAAGGTATACCAAGCACGCATGTCCAAAGGGTACAACAAGAAGGTCAAACCACAAAAATTTGAAGTGGGGGATTTTGTCCTAAAAGGGAATCCTAAGAACCAGCCTATCAGAGAGCAGAAAGGAAAGTTTGAACCTAACTGGCTGGGACCTTATGTTATCACTGCTACTTTTTGGACTGGAGATTATCAACTAGCTACACCTGAGGGAGATGCTCTCCCAGATCCTATCAACACACTACATTTGAAATGGTTCTACGCTTGATGTTTGGCTAGAAGAGCCTGTATAGTGAAATAGTTCTCACAAAATACCAAAAACATTCAGAAAATTGATCCTGAAGAAGTCCAAAAATAATGGAAAAAGTCCTGAAGAAAGGGGTATCCTTGGTGAAAACCTGGAAAACAGGCACCTTGATACTACAAAAATATTCAAAAAAGCAAAAATAGCAAGAAAATTTTAAAAAAGAGAAAAGTTCCTTGATGAGCACTTGGTAAAATAGGCATCTTGATAGCAAAAAGAAAAGAAAAGAAAAGATCTTACCAAGAGGTGAAAACCTGGCAATCAGGCATCACTTGTGTTCTACACTCCATCTATCAAAGCATCACTGATACTAGGCCTTCACAATTTTACCTGTGCTAAAAACACTGACTTGGTTTCCTTGCGACTATCTTATCCTTGCTTGGGATTTGTCTATCTTTTTTAGGATCAAGTCATTTTGGCACTGGGGGCATCTTTGCCAGTCTGATAGGTTGCTTTTTCTAGTTTGTCATGGATGGTTTGTCTTGTGATACGATACTCTTGGATACTTTCACTACACTATCACATTCACAAAACCAGGATGACACAAACATGGCACTAATGGTGCTCCTAAAACCTACTTTGGATTGTGGATAGGAACAATGATGAAAATAGACATTGGAAACATATTGCTTGAAATCTGACTTTTTGGTTGATGAATCTATACTACACTTGAAAAATGAATCAATAGTATTTCTCAATACTACTTAAGCACACAGTTTGATCTTGGTTTGATTATAACTCTTTTATGTTCTGATGATGATTCAACTAGGGGCATCTAAGCAGTTATGAATTTTATTTGAATGATTCACAATTGATGATTGTTATGTCTTCCGAGTTACTCCATGACATCTATGCAAAGACAAAGAGTCACAAAGATAGGGGGTATAACATTTTCTTAGTTTTCTGCATATAAATTATCCTATAAATTTCACCTAACTTGGATGTTTATGATAAGAGATGCCACTATGGGTGGATAGCCGCATATATCTCAATCTTTGTTATGTGTAAACTATGGTGAGTTTGAAACAATTTCCTTGTCTATTTTCTAATTTAGATTCTCACTAAGGTATATGAAGCATAATGTACCCAAGGATATGAATTTTCAAAGTCATTGCGAGTTCAATATCTTGCCTTACACATATTCTAAGATAATAAAAGGAAGGTGACTATTTTGTTATCCTGGCTTCTATGCCTTGATGCCTAAGTCTATTTCTGACATTTTAATAAAACATAGTTTTCATATTGTCATAATATCAGTGGGTATTGGTGATGGTTGTAATATCAGGTGGTATTCGTTCCAAAAAGTGCCCAATGATGATAAAAATGTTGTAATATTTTCTAATTAGTGACAAGTCCTAAGAGTTTGCATATAGCTGCATTTAGAGATTGCATGATTCATTTTCAAAATAACAGCATAACAAAGGAAATTTGTGCTCAAAACAATGATTTCTATCTTTTTCTAAAAAAACCAAGTTAATTACATCCATCCATATTACTGATATATATCATTGCATATCCATAGCATGAATTTTGCATTTTATAAACAGAAATAGCAGGAAAATACAAAAACAAAGCATCCATGTATTGCATTTTTACTTTTACATCCTAAAGTGCTTCCATACATTCTACACTGCATATAAAAAGTTCAAAAACATACATTTGCATATTCACATAATATCATTTGAAACATATTTATCTCAATAATAACTCAACACATACATAAAATGATGTCATCATTTAAATCTAACTCATCAAGAGACCAAGATAACATCACATGTGCAAATAACTCTATCAAAGCAAAGAGATAATCATAAAGACATATCAGGATCAGAAGCTACATGTGTGTGTGTGTGTGTGTGTGTGTGAACATGGTACAAATCAAATAAAATATGGCATAAAGAGTATCAGCATATCAAAGAGTCAGAATGAATCAGATATATATATATATATATGTGTGTGTGTGTGTGTGTGTATGTGTCATGTACAAAAAGAGGATCTCAGCAGGATCCAGATATATAATATAAACTCATATATACAAAATAAGACAAGCTATCTCAGCTCTAGCTTCCCCCCTCTCCCTGATCTAGAGGAGGAGGAGGAGGAGGAGGTACAAATGGAGGTGGAGGAGGCATCGCCCCCTCAGACTGTTGGGCCAACCATGAAAATGACATCGCTCTCTGCCCCTCTGGCACTATCGCATGGTAAAGAGAATAGTAGTATGTAGCTCTCTGACCCTAATGAGTGGCTATACGGGCCTGTATGTCTCTCTCTCTCTTCTCAGAGTCTCTCCATCTTCTTGTCCCTATCTGCAAGCAAGGCATCTGATATGTCAAGTCTCAACTCTGTTGTTGTGGCTCTCGCCTCTAGAGCTGTGATTTGTGCCCTCAACTACTCTCTCTCTTTCTCACACTATGACAAAGCATCCCCATCCTTGCCAGATCCCCTGCCTGAATCTTGTCCAAATAGCCTATCTTGTGATCTGTCCCATCCTCTGTATGATTGTCTCTGCTGCTATTGCCTCTATCTCTGTTGTTGCTTCCTCTTCCTCTGCTTCTCTCCTGTCAATAATGGCCCTGGGTCCATCCTAGGGGAAACAAATCTGAATCGGGTGCATCGACCCTCTCCACTCCCACTAGCACCACCTGCATGGCTGCCCACGACACCACCACCCTTGTCATATCTACCATTGTCCCCCTTATCTGGAGGAGGACGCCTGCCATCTCTTCCTCCATCCCTACCACCATCCCTACCTCCATGTCTATCGGTGCCCCTATCCCTCTGAGCTCCTCCTCTCCCTCTGACAGGACGGTCCTCTGGATCATAATCTAATGGCTCATCTATGCAAGGACTAATCTCCTCAAGAACTGTGAAATGAGGAAATGGATGCTAGAGCATCTATGCTGCGTACCCATCTGAGAACCCTGCATCTACCACATCTAGGTGGAGATCCCAATCTACACCAACCATATCTCTGATCTCCTAATGAGTGGTATCATATACCAACTGGGATCCCCATAACTGTGTCTCATCTCAGATCTGAGCATATACGGTAATGTCATGTGTCCTGCCCTGAACTCGGCCATACTGTCTCATAACTCAGGTATGAGAAAATTTCTCTACAATATATCTCGTCCTCCCTCTGAAATAAATATGGAACCTGTCGAGCATCCGAGGTCCACTCCTCACAATCTAGATATGGCTGCCAAATGACCTTTGTCATATCATCAAAAAGTCAGTGCCAGTATTTGATCTTTCCCAAATGGGGTTGTTGAAGAAGACCTGCATACATATATACATAGGCATGCTCGGGTGCTCTCTATCTATCTACAATCAGTCGTGTAACAAGGTGCTCCTAGGCCTAGATCTGAAGAATCAAGATACCCATAATCATACTACAGGTATAATGGTACACAATCTCATGCATCTCACAATACATATGAGCTAAGATACAGCTCCCCCATGCAAATCTTCATCTTTGTGCAACCATCTACTCTAACATGTCCACCCATCCTATGAGGAACCCATGTTGTCCTCTATCTGGCATAAGGATACTGCCAATCAAACCTGCTAAGTACACAGATAAGCGATCATAATGATCCACCATGTAATCCCAAGATAGGTATCTACGATCAATGGTATCATCCTGGAAATATCATCACGCAGCACCATTCGCCACATCAGACCTCACCTCAAAGTGTACCTCATAACCAATCATAGGAATACGGAGTATGTGCCATACATCCTCTGGAGTAATTGTCATCTCCCCGGTCGGGAGATGGAAGGTGTTGTGCTCTGAGTGCCATCTCTCGGCAAGAGTAGTCAACAACCCTTGATTTACCCCTATCTTAGGTAAACCTATCAGAGACCATAATCCACAATGGATAACTATCACTCGCTTATCATTTGAGAGAAATCCAAACAAGGCTAGCACACATGCGGCATATGTGCGATGAAAGGCGACTACCTCAAATTGGGCCTATTTTGACAAAAGAAAAGATAAATCAATATTCTATCTACAAAAATGATGCAGACTCCTAATCACCTAAATAAATCTAGGTCTGTGACAAGCAAAACAAATCAAAATGGCTAAGTTTCTAAGTCTACAAATGAGATGTGATCCTGAACAGATAGGGTGTGATCTCTTTTACAAGATATGATCCTGGAAATACAAGATACGACAAAGCATACTAGGTGCGATCCCTGACATACAGGATGCGACCCTAAATGTGGGGTATAACCTTGAAAGGACAGGTTACGACACAAAGTCAAGTTTGAAATCAAAACAAGGCAAAAATAAACAAACAGGATGGAATCCAGGAAAACCTAGATGCGATGCAAAAATCTAGAAAAACCAAATGCGACACGGGTTTGACACGTTGCGATCCAAAATACTAGATACGACTCAAGATTAAAAGGGTTGTACAAGCTACAAAATGCATAAAATTCAAATTTGCAAAATTCACAAGGTAGTTTTTCAGGCACTTACCGAAGGTGGGTAGTTGGTCAGGCACTGATGTCGATGACTCGTCTCGAAATGATGCTTCCTCACATGGACCACCATCTTCTCTGTAGAGCTCTCAAAATTACTACGGTTAAAAGTGAAAATGAATAGTAAAATGGTAATTTTTGAGCTATATATTGGTCTTTTGAGCTATTCAGGAGTTCCAAAACTCCTCCTAGGCAACTGAAACTACATTTTTGTTCTCTTTTTAATCCATCAGGAACCAAATCAAAGGTGCTTAAGATGTTTTCAACAGCATAGTACCATTTTTGCGATAGTTCCAAAAAATGCATATTTGCTTCATTTGTCCCAAAAATCTGTCGAAATGCACATTTTATCATACATCTTGGTCTGACATCATTTTATCAAGTCTCACCACTCACATTTTCATGTAATTAACTTGGTTACCATGTGTTTATTCTTAAACACCCTCTCTTTTTCACTTCTTCTACTTTATTCTTTCTTTCCCTAACCGCTTCCTGCAAGTGATACATTCTTTCAATCAAGGGATTTTATTCTTTTCCTTCAATTTTGTTCTTGAGGGGGCATGATCACACTATCGTCAATTAAATTTTGCTCAAAATAGCATTAAAATGACTTCATTATCAAACAAACTAGGGGCATAATAGTTTCCTTGACTAAGTCAGAACTATTGGATAGAAAGCTTTGGTTCTCATAAGCTAGATATCTTGTATTTCCTCATTTTAAAATATTCTTATTAAGCTCCTGGCAGCTTCTTACTGACTTTTGGATGACAACCAAGTTTGAAATTAGTATTATCAATCTTTGGACAACAACCAAGTTCAGAATTGGTATCTTTAAAATCTTTTATTGACCTTTGTATGGCAACCAAGTTCAAAGTCAATTCTATCAGTTTAGTTCGATCAAGTGTGAGACTAATCTCATCATGCATTTCGTTCGATCGTGAGAGAAATTCTCAATCTTTCTAAAGTCAAAATCAAAAAATTTATTTGAATCAATGCATTGCTCGCACATCAATTCAAAGAGGGGCAAATGTAACCACCTGAATTTGGTCTGTTCCAACTATGGACCCTATTTGCCCTAAATATGATCATACCCCCAATTATTTCATAACAATGTTACTTTGGTATAATTCATTTTATATCAAATTTAATGTCCTAGGTGATTTTTATCACTAAATTATATTAACTATTATAAGCCATACAATTCAAATCAATTCAAACCAATTAAATCAAATCAAATTCAAATATGGCTATAGTATTTAATTATAAAGGAATTAAATAAAACCCCTAAATCAATTGTTCACTTGCAAATAAACCCATTCCCCTAGCCTACTTAATTTAATTAAAATGGCTATAGTCCCCTTAATTATTAAAAAGAAATAAAATGCTTAAGTAATTAAATCTTATATATTTAAATGAATTATGTCAAATAATTCATTTCATTTATATTCCCCTAAACCCCAACTGAACCTATCTCAACCACTTCTACCTTGGGTTCTAACCCATCCCAACATATTCCCCCCATGCTAATCTAAATCTAATCCTAATTCTATCCTAACCCACATCCTAATGTTGTCACATTCCATTAAGGAATGATTAACAACTCCACCCACTTGAGAAAGTCAAGGAATCTCAAGATTCATTTCTCAAGTCATCCTCTTACACCCTTCCCATGCTTCTTTAAGGCTCTCATTAATGCCTCATTAATAAATATTCCTTAAGCCCATGTCTCTCCGATGCCTATTAAATGTCCAAGGCATTTATTTCTCTTACACCACCATTAATGAGTTCCTCAACTCATTAATGCACCTTGTCCCCCCTCTCTCTCCTCAATTCTTCTATAAATAGAAGACATTTTTTAGAGCAAATGAGCCTTCATCTCATATTAAGAATGCATTTTTATGCTTTTAGTATTTTCCTAGATTCATATTTCATTTAGTCTTTCATGTTCATGCATAGTTATAATGTTCATTTTTAGAGGTAGTATGCATGTTTATTGATTAAAAATCTTGTTTAAATTCAAATGTTTCATGCTAAGTCGTATATGTCATTGATAGTAGCATAATCTAAGGGATATTATGTTATTAATCATACTCTTCTTATTTAGAAAGCAATAGGTCGATATTAGTCGGTTTTATATGCTCATTTAACCCCTTTTTAGCTAATGTAATGATCTATTGAAATGTTGTGTCTTTCTTAAATAGGTACAAAAATCACACACATAAATATGACATATGATACTTGTATTAGGTTCATCGTACACAGGGTAATCCAAGGATTCCACTAAGAACTCAAAACGGGCTTTGGTATCTTCTGCATCAAATAGAGAAGCAATTGATGCCATAGCGTCTGCAGCCTTATTTTCATGTCTTGGAATTTGCTCAAAGGTAATGATTGAAAAATATTGCTTAAAGTCATCCACCATATGCTTATATGGTAACAACTTGTCATCTTTGGTCTGGTATTCATCATTAACTTGATTGATAATCAATTGGGAGTCTCCATAGACATTCAATTCAGTGACTTTCCATTGTAGAGCCATCTTCAATCCAATCATCAAAGATTCATACTCAGCTACATTATTTGTACAAGGAAGGAGTAACTTGTAAGACTTTGGTATTGTATATCCTTGTGGTGTAACAAATAACACTCCAGCTCCTGAACCATGCTGAGTATATGATCCATCAAAGTACAACTTTCATGTTTGTGTAGATAATGTCAAGATATGTGCATCTGGAAATTCTGTATATATAGGTTGATCATCTATTAGTGGTGCCTTGGCTAATTGATCTACAATGACTTTTCCTTTAATATCCTTCCAATCCACATACTCAATATCAAATTCACTAAGAAACATAACCCACTTAGCCAATCTTCCTGTCAATGTTGTCTTACTCAAAAGGTACTTCAAAGGATCAATCTTTGCAATAAGCTTGATGGAATGAGATAACATGTAATGCCACCACTTTTGTGAAGCAAATACCACTGCTAGACATTCTCATTCAATTGGTGAATAATTGATCTCATATCCCATAAGGGTACGACTAATGTAATATATAGCTTTCTCTTTTCCTTCTTGCTCTTGTTGGGCCAAAAGAGCATCGAGCGAGACTTTTGTAGCTGAAATATAGACCAAAAGTGGCTTGCCTAGAATTGGTGACATAAGAGTAGGAGGATTTTCTAAATATTGCTTGATCTTAGTGAAGGCTTCTTCACACTTATCATCCCACTTGAATAAGATGTATTTATGTAAGTGGTGTTGAAAAGGATGACTTTTGTCTTCTAATTGAGAAACAAACCTTCTAATTGATCGGAGGTGTCCTTGTAAAGATCTTAATTTACTAATATTCATAGGTGAAGCCATCTCCATGATCGCCTTGACTTTTTCTGGATCAACTTCTATGCCCTTAGATGAGACAATATACCCTAACATTTTTCCCGATGTAACCTCGAATGCACATTTCTTTGGATTGAGTCTAATCTGGTACTTTTCCATTCGGGTGAATATTCTATCCAACACTCTTAAATGACCATCCTTGTTCTTGGATTTTGCTAGGATATCATCAACATAATCCTCCATTATGGTATGCATCATGTCATGAAAGATTGTGGTCATAGCCCTCTGATAAGTTGCACTAGCATTTTTGAGCCCAAAAGGCATCACATTCCAATGGTAAGTGCCCCAAGGACATGTAAAAGTAGTCTTTTCCTATTCTTCTGGTGCAATATTGATCTGGTTATAGCCATAAAACCTATCCATTAAGGATAACATCTCATTCCCAGCCGTCAAATCAACTATAATATCAATGTTAGGCAATGGAAAGTCATCTTTAGGACAAGCCTTATTGAGATCTCAAAAATCTATACAAATCCTGATAGACTTGTCTGGCTTGGATACTGGTACAATATTGGAAATGCACTCAGCATAATCAATGGCTCGAATGAATCCAACATCCAGTAATTTATTCAATTTTTCATTGACCATAAGTGCAAAATGTGGATGCATTTTTCTGATTTTTTGCTTTACTGGCTTGATTCCTGGTGCAATAGACAAATGATGCATAATAATATTAGGATCTAGCCCAAGCATATCAATATAAGACCAGGCAAAGTTGACCTGTCTCTCTTTGAAAAACTATGAAAAGGCTTCTTTTCCTAATTCTATTAAGGATGTTGTTATCTTCAAAATACGTGGGGACTCCTTCGTTCCAATGTTGAGAGGCAACGTTGGTTCAATAAGTATTAAAGATTTCTCTCGATACATACAATTGGGGAGAGTGTCAATCCTTCCATCTTTAGGTGCCTTAGAGAGGTTTTCACCCTCAGATACGTCTTTTCTTTTTATTTTTTTGGGATCTAACACTGCCACTAAGTGGTTTTCACTGTTAGATCTATTGATTATTTTCACATTTTTATGACTAAAAGGATTGGCACCCTCTCCAAAATAATCCATGCCATTGAGTTCTATTGGAAATCCTGATTTATGATCCCCTAGTATTATATGATCTATTATTTCAAGATAATCAATAATTGTATCATCATTATGGAAAACATCAAATTCTGGATTATTGGGAGAATCCCAAGCTATAAGCTCAGGGTGGATGAGGGGTATTGGATCATTTGGGTCAATTTCAAAGTTTGAGATGGTATTGATGGAAAAGTTCTCAAATTTTATGATTGTATCAGCAAGGTCTATTTCCATACTCTCATCTGAATCTCCTATCTCAAGATAATTATCACTTTCCTCACAATCACCAAGAGTAGTATCATGTGAATCTAATCCTAGTGGTTCCGTTCTTGAACTCTCCCACTCATGATAATCGTTACTATAGGTATGGACAAAATCAACTCCTATCTCTTTGGTATATTTAGATAATGAATCCCATTCATAAGCATTAGAATCATCATCATCATCATCATCATCATCCTTAAGTCTGTTAATGATTTATGTCGCTATCTTTTTCTTTTCTGGATCTACATACATGCCATGTTTTCAGAACTGTAATGTAGGAGCTTTAGAATTCTTGTAGAAAGGTGTAATCTTTTCTTTACCTTTAGATTCCTTTGGTCCTTCTCCTTTGTATCCTAATCCTATGGTGTCCCTTTGGTAATTTGGATTTTTTAGAATTGGTTTTATAACACCCTCTCTTTGCAACCCTATAGGTCCACTACCTTGATATCCCATCTTTTGCAACAAAGTATATCCTTTACCGTATACATCGAGTGATATATACTCATGTCTTTCATCTTCTTGATCTTTATGGTATTTAAGCAAATGATTAGCATTACACTCAGCTTCCTCTTTTGATATAGTGCCCCCACCTATAAATGTGTCATAAACAAGCATAGAAAAAACTTTTGATTTGGTAATCAAAGATTTTCCATATGACTTAGGAGATAAGGGTAACTCTGTGATAAATAAAGTTTGACCCAAAGTGTAATCTCCCATAATTTTCTCTTTTATGTCTATTTTGATCCCTTTGGATTTAGAGGTCGATGCTTCATTACTTGGATCAATGGGTGTTGTTATAGGAGATCCAACATGATTATAGGGTACCAAGGATTCAGGTGTTGTCTTCATAGTGTTGTGATACTGAAAAGGATTCAGATCTCCTTTGATATTTATTTCTTGACCATTATGTGGAAACTTCAAACATTGATGATAAGTTGACTGCATAGCTTGCATAGAATGAATCCAAGGCCTCCTCAAAAGAATGTTATAGGTGAGATCCATATCGATAACTTGACAAAGTATATCTTTGACTACAAGACCAACTCTGATAGGAAGAACAACAGATCCCTTGGATGACTGCTCCTCTTCATCATAAGCTTTAATTGTGATTTTCTTCTTTGGATCTATAGGATTTTTAGAAAATCCCAATGCAAGGACTAGTTTTAAAGTGCATATATTCAAGCCAACTCCTCCATCTATTAATACTCTTTTCATTTTAGGATTTTGCACAAGGCCTTCTATATGGAGTGGCGCATTATGTGGTTTTTTAATGGCTAGATCATCATGCTCAGTGAAGGATAGGTAATGTGGAGTTTTCAAATGTCCCACCATAGCTTGGAATTGGGCTTGATCTAGATTTTTAGGAACATTGGTTTCTAGGAGAGCTTTCTCTAGAATATCCTTATGAGAAGGTGACAGATGCAAAAGCTCTAGTATAGATATTTGGGCTGATGTTTTCTTTAATTGATTCAAAAGATTGTATTGACTGGAAACATTTGGTGTGGTCTTTGGAACATAGGCAGACTTGTTTTGAGAGGTGCTAGGTTTGGATGAGACACCTTGAAGAGTAACCTTGGATTGGGCTCGAGTAGTGACATTAACTAGTTGACTCTTTTCTTTGATAGAAATCACATTGACATAGTATTGGGAAGGATGGCATTCATAAATGTGATTTATATATTTATAGGATGTGGTATTGTAGTTGGCTTGATTATTACCCTTAGCATTGGACAAACTTCCTTTCTCATGTGCGGGAAGTGGATCTTTAAAACCCGTATGTGACTCGTTTGAGGTATGTCCATCAACACTAATAATCGTATGTTTGAGTCTTTGAAAATCATTGGTTTTGTGACCTTATCTTCTATGAAATTCACAATAATAGTTATCATTCCACCAAGAAGGCTTCACCCTAGGTTCAAAATAGATAGTTTCAGGAAGTGTAATGAGTTTCTTTGTGATTAACTTCCTTAACACAGATTCAAGAGATTCACCCAAAGGAGAGAAAGTTATTCTACGTGGCATAAAGGGTAATCTTGATGAATTGTTGTTGGTATTCTAATTTGCACTTTGATTTATATGAGTAGGTTGAGTAGCATTGGCTTTGCTTGTGAGATTCAAAATAGGTTGTGTTGGTTTAACATTTTGATTGTCCACAATCCCATCATTGACAATGTTCTTATTTTTGTTCCAAAATTTGGACTTTCATTATTGTTGTTGTTGGAATTTGAATTTGCAGATCCAACATTGTCTTTGGAGTAAAGCTTAATCTCACCCTTTCTAACCATAGCTTCCTAAATTTTGACTCCATTTTAAATGAGCTTGTTAAAGTTTGGAGTACATTGCAATTGTAACCTATAGCTCATTTCTTGTGTAAGGTTATGCACAAAGATATCCATCTTTTATTGTTTATGAATTATTCATGGATACTTGGCAAACAATTGATGCCATCTTTGCAAAAAAGTAAGAAAGGTCTCTCCATTCTTTTGTTGTGCATTGCAAAGATCAAGCATAGTGACTTCATGTTTGATATTATATGAATAATGAGTCACAAATTTGTCAATAATCTCATTGAAAGACTTGATACCTAGGGGTAGTTTGGAGAACCATTACATGGCTTGTCCTCCTAAAATTCATGGAAATAGTCGCATAAGATATGTGTCATTGTGGGTGACTTCAATACAAGAAGCACAAAACTCACGAATGTGGTCTTGTGGATCTGAGTTCCATTTGTATTTATCAAATTTTGGTACCTCAAAGTGAGGATGGAATGGAATCATGGCCAAATTCTTATCAAAAGGATAGGGACATATATCATCTAAGGAGTATTTCTTGGTTGATAATATAGTTTGTATGTCACAAAAAAAAATTTCAAGCATTTGGATTTGTTGTAGGACAGGATCCAAAGGTGGTGGAGGTCCTTGGGTGTTTTGGAAAGCACTATTTTGCTTGTCTTCCTTTGCTCCATGAGCATGTGTCTCTTGAGAACCACCAAGGATTTATTGGTCTTTTGTGATAGGTGGTTCTCTAAGAGTAGAGACATCAAAATCATTGGGTAGTTTTTCTCCTTATTGAGAAAGCATAAGCAAATACATCTTTTTATCCATGTCCAAAAGTCTTTCCATGACATTGTAGAATATAGCATTTGCATAGCATCTCTTAACTCTTGATCTGTGGGTTCGTGATCTGATGTAAAAATTGAATTTTTCTTAGACCAAGGGTTTTCCTCATTGGTATTGCCTCCTTCCATCTTGTCTACAGATTCTAGATTAACAGTTTTTTTGAGTTTCTGAGATCGGTTTTGAACCATAAAAGGTGAAAGAAAAAATAGATGAATATGTGATGATAGAAAAGATGTGAGAAAGAGATTCAAAAGTGTTGAAGCAGATAGGGTAACTTGATAAAGTTAATAGGAGGTATGGATCTCACTATGATATGACAAAGGAAAACCAAGAGATAGTGACCTAGGTAAGTTTTTGATGAAGGATGATAAATCCTGATATGATAAAAACTCACAAAAGCCAAAATCTGATAATCAGGGTAATGTTTCAACACTTAAATATAAATTTTGAAGATTCAGGAATAGTTTGGTGAATTTTGGATGAAAGAAAGATGATGAAAAAAATTGATGAAGATGGTCAAACTGAAGATCAAAGGTCTGATAAAATCAAATGTGTTTCCAGAATCATACTGAGGACAAAAATGGGTAGCTGAAAAAGTGCTTTTGGAGTCTTGAGGGTTTGTACAAAGGCTCGTTGTTATGTATGCACAGGAACAAATGCATAGGCAGATTGGAAAAATGCGCAGCAGCAAGTGATATATGCGCAGGTTCTGATTTTTTTGCTTTTTATGGTTTGTGGATGTTTTTTTGGAAAAAAATTTGTAGTTTTCAGATGATTTTGGCAAAATGAAAATGCATAAGCACACACACGCAAGATAGAAATGATCTAATCTAATTTAATCTAGTACGTATGTACAAAAACGCTTATAATTCCTAAGGTTGGCAAGGACAGTATATGTTGAATCCCCACTTGGATAATAAAATCTAGCCACAAAAATTCACAATGGACAGCCTAGGAACTTGGAGGCACATGATCCTCCTTACAGTGCACTCACTTCTCTGGCACACCAAGTTCCAAATTCAATGGGTCATTACTTCCCATAGAACTTCTATCTCTACTATGAACAGTGAGTAATGTGGGGTGTCTTCGCGGGTTGGGATACCCCTTGAACCAGAAAATAGAAGGTTTTTGGCCACTTAAAAAAATATTTTAGTAAGGACATCCGTTCAGGTGGTTGTGATCAAGTCATTTTCCCAATTAAGGGGGCTCTCCCAATCCTTTCAAAGTAAGATTTTCACCTTAACAATGTAGGGACTTTAACGCACCACATGGGTACTAGAGGATATTTTTGTTGCCACAACGAATTCACACCTGTCCACTGTGAGATTAATCACAATGGAATTTTTTGTATACCGGTTTGGAGGGGCTTGGCTTTAGCCTATTACCGGTTGGGTCATTCCTTGGGGTGAGTACCTCTTTTCCCACCAAAGACCACCCTCTAAAGATAATAACAATATCTCCTACACCCAAGGTCCACGAATGGTGAGGGGAGAGGATACATGGTTATAATCTGGGATTACAATTGAGCTATAAAAGAAAGACACAACAGACAATTTTCTAAACTAAAGAAAACACACGAATTTTTAAAATATGTCATATTTTAAGCCCAAACAAAGGTTATAGTTTATTTTGCAAACCCCTAGGAACCTGCAAGTAAACTTTCAATAATTTAATATTGGGGTCTTCAGATTTATGACCTGCAAAACAACCTAAAAGCTACAAGAACCAACAAAAACCTGTTAAGATAGTTAGCTAAAAATAGAATGATGAGAAAACAGGCTTCTACTAGTGAAAATGATGTATACGTAGAAATAGAAGATGGATGCGCAGGAACATAGAACCAATGCACAGAACATGTAAATGCACAACAACAGTGGATGAAAGTGCAGCGTGATGGAATGAATGCATAGTTCTAGCAAAAACACAGCAGGAATGGATGTATGCATAGGTATCAAGAATGCATGCGCAGATAAAGCCTATAGAATCTTTCACATGGAAAAACTAAAAACAAAATGTTGATTTCGTGGGGATGGCCCCACGGTGGGCACCAAAAATGTATGCAAAATAGATGTCTACTATTATAAACAAAATACTACTATTGTAAAGCTAATAAATCTATCTAAATATAACACAATGAAGATTACAAATGATCAAATGAAATTAAAACAAGTTTACCTTCACTTACCCATCATAGCTTATCTCCATTGTCCTCCTAGTCTTGATTTCTTAGATGTGTTGAGATCTCAGATTTCCAATTGAAGCTCCTTGCCCAAGATGTCACCAAAGTGTGGATATTTGACTGGATGTATGCAAAATGGCCTAAAGCTTGATTATGAAACTATTGGATAATGGAATGGTATGAAAATGCTTGAATGCTTGATTACTTGAATGCTTGATTTCTTGATTTCTAGAATGCTTGGATGCTTGATTCCTATTTTCCTATTAGCTCACAAAGGGATAATGAGGCTCCTTTTATAGAATTTTTTAGGACCCAAGCCTAGGTGGCACAATCCTAGGGTGGATATTGAAAGGTGGAAGATCCTAGGGTTTCTATTGACTTGGTTGAAGGGGTTGACAGAAAGGGGGATGTAGTTGGAATGTGAGAGGAAGAATAGGGAGGATGTTCCTCCTACATTGACATAGAGGATAAGAAGGTGGAAGGGAAAGACACATGTCAAGTGTCTCACAAACCCCATTGAGAGGAAGGAGGAAGGAATTTTTACTCATGAGGACTCTTGGTACAAGTTTCCCATGAGTCACCTTGGTATCTTTGAGGTGGCTTTAGAAGCTCCTTAGGAATAGGGATTGCTTCTTGACTTAGTGTAGGAGAAGACATGTGGTCATGAGACCAAGTCTTATGAGGCCACATAGCCCTTAGGAATAGGACATGTGTGGGTGAGGATAATGATTTATTAATAATTAATAATAATTAATTATTTTAGCCAAGGTGATGTGTCAAGTGACTAGGTCTATGAGGTGGACTAGGAGGTTTAGTCATATTTAGTGACTGTGTAATTAATCACTTTAATGAGACTATTTAGAAGACATAGGATAAGAAGAATAGACTGTAGTGAATGTATTAAATAAATTAAATAATTTACTTAATAAATAGAAGAAATAAATATTAATTAAATAATAAATATTTAATTAATTAATTAATTCAATATTAATTAAATAATAAATATTTAATTAATTAATTAATGAAGCCAATTTTTAGTGTATACGCTAGTGTCTTTGTACTTCTTTAGGAAATGAACACAAATTGGTTCAATTTATTTAATGGATTCACCATGGCAAATCCACTACCCAAAACCTCAACAGATCAATTCATGAGCTCCTTGATAATACAAATATGAAATATCCCTAGTGCTAATTGACACAAAAAAACCAATGGTAATACAATTATAACACAATAATGTTGCAGAATTCAGAGATCGATAACAATTATCAGAATGATGTGTAATCAATTACAACAGTACAGAAAAGGGACCTTCCATGATTTGTATCTGCATTGGGAGGCATGGATACAAAGATATGGGATTATAGATCTGATAGCCAAGTTATGAGATTGTTGATGTATATTGAATGCCTCAAACTCAAAATCGTGCAACTCCAAGAAATGTTACAAATTCCTTTTTCACCAAAATGGTAGACTCACCACATCATCAGTTTACTTAAAAATAAGGGTCATTACTTCAATCCAAGTTGACCATTGCATCTTAGTGCAATATATTCTCTTTTATAATATCTTCTGTTATTAGATGTATAAACTTGTATTGTTCAAGTTTATATATATTATAACCAAACAATCCATTATAATTACTACAAATTATAATCATCTAGTGAATCTTATTATCGAAGTGAACTTTTAAAATCTTGTTTCCCCAATGTTGTACTCCAAACATAGAAGCCATTAGTGTAACTAAGATAAGATGATTATGACTGATCTTCATATAAGATGTAAGGTAACATTGGATAAATGAATTTTGTATGCAGGAACCAAAACCCCCTTTGGTGATGATTCTTCTCAAGGATTGGCAAGTATCGGCAAGGTGATGATTCTTCTCAAGGATCGGCAGGTATAAATCTTTCAGGCCTTACATGAGGTTGTTACAAAAAAACATTATCTGAACTTGATGGTTTACATTGAATTGTTTGTATGTTTGTCATTGAATTTTTTATATGTTTGTATGGTTTATATGTTTGTCATTGAATTGTTGTATCCTCCAACCACTTGAAGCATTAAATGCCCCAATGACAGGAAGATAGAGAGATATATAGATGAACATCCTTCAAGTATGAATTCAATCATTGGATGTCCAAAGACATGAAGAGAGAGATACAAATGAACATTGTCTCTCTCTTCCTATCTTTTAGACATCCAAATATTCAATTCATACTTGACATCATCAGATCGATTGAAAACTTTGGTATTTTGTCTTCATCAACATTGCTAGAAGAAGGCATCTGTGAGCGGTATAGCTATATTTGAAGCTAGGTAATTTGACTAAATTAAGTTTATATTCTTATAATTTGTTTGGTGATATTGGGTTGTATCCATGAGTATGCACATGACTAATGAATGTGCATGAGTAGGGAACATATAAGGACATTGGAGGAGTAGACAGAGGGATGTTTTTAGGGTATAACATTAATGAGAATTTGTTGCAAGAAGTAGGCCTAATGGGTGAATTTGATTATGACTAATCTTCATATATAGTGTAGGATAACATTAAATAAATGAATTTTGTATGTAGGAACCGGAACCCCCTTTGGTGAGGATCATGCGCAGTGTACATAAAGGCAAGACGTTGATTCTTCTCAAGGATCAACATGAATAATTCTTGCAGGCCTTACCGAGTAGCTAGGACTAAATATATTAGGGCTCATGAGACCAAAATAATTGGTCTCATTATTTTTGTCCATGTAACTTCCAAAACTTTTTACCTTTCATTAGCTCATCATTAGTGGGGGACTGAAGGAATTTAATAGATAATATTTTCATGATAATTTATCTTATTTTAATTGAGGTTGCATGAATCTCTATCTATATTTTGCACACCTTGTGGAATTCAAGGACATCCATAAAGAAGCATCTCCTCCTATGGCCTACATTAAAAGTTATAACAGAGCCGTATATTTTCTAACACGGTCTTAAGTGTCAACTAGGAAAAAAACATTCAAAAGGGTAAATTTATTGAGGTGGGAGATCTGAATAATTTAACAGTAGAAAGGCTTCAATATTAATTAAATGAGTTGGAGGTTTTGATCTCGTAATAGGTATTGAATCCCCTAAAATAATCTATCACAAAACAACCAGGTGCACTAGGCATGAACTAGAGGTGTGCAATACATTCAAGCCAAACTATATGAAATCATTTATCATTATCAAAGGTTAGACTCAAAGGTATGACTTCTAGTTAGACTCAAATGCATTGCACATCCCTAGTTCATGCCTAGTGCACCTATTGTTTCCTGATAGATTATTTTAGGGGATTTTATTACCTATTAGGAGATCAAAACCTCAAACTTGGGTCATCAATCTTCAAGCCTTTCTACTGTCAGATTCTTCGCATCCACCACCTCAAGTAGTGCACCATTTTGAATTTTTTTTTTTCTAGTTGACACTTAAGACCGTCTTAGAATATATACGGCTCTGTTAGAACTTGTAATGCAGGCCAAATGTGGTGATGTTTCTTTATGGATGTCCTCAAAGTCTAGAAGTGCGCAAAATAGATAAATTCATGCAAACTCAACTAAAATAAAATAAATCTCCATGAAAATGTGATCTATCAAATTCTTTCAAACCCCTCCATTTGATAAGATTATCAAAGGTAAAACATTTTGGCAATCACATGTACCAAAGATAGGTACCAATTATTATGGTCTCTTGAGCCCTGATATCTATAGACCAATTTATCATCAGAATTCTAACAACACTATCATCGTACTTCCAGGATGCACTGACGGGGATGTTGTACTCACAACAACATCCTCTTTGAAACTTGCAACAATGACTAGGTTTTCCCAATGACATTTTACGATAGGGATGTTGTACTCGCGACGCTATCCCCGTTGACAAGTGTGATGGGGAATGGATTTTCCCAATGACATTTTCTGATGGGGATTTTGTACTGGAAATGGGGGCTATGTATCCTCAATGACATTTGGGAAATTGGATGTTGTACTCACGACAAAATTCACGTCAAAAATTGCGACAGGGGCTGCATTTTCCCGATGATATTTTGCGATGTGGATGTTGTACTCATGATGACATTCCCATCAAAAATGGCAATGGGGCTCAGTTTGCCTGATGATATTTTGTGATGTGGATTCTATACTTGCAAAAAAATCCCTGTCAAAAATGGAAAAGGGGTATCAATTTTCCTGACGACATTTTTTGACATGGATGTTGTACTCACAATGATATCTGCATTAAAAAGTTTTACACAGCACGCATCGCTATTTCAACAGGTGCTCAGTATCCCAATGGAATGTGACTTCAAAAATGAGTACTCATTTAATGGTGAATGGACCACCATGTCCAACGCCTTTACCATCTCAATGATGATGACACCCTTGGTCATCGCACTTAATGATGAAAAAATTCTGATGAGATTTTGTGACAGTTTGTTGTCATTTTTCTGACAATTAGCCGTCAAAATTTGACACCAAATGTATTAGTGATATATATATATTGGATACACTCAACACAAATTTTCAACCTAGAGATTTTCCTCAGGATTGCTACAGGTTTTGGCTTGGGAATACCAAACTTGGAAAGTCAACCCCAAAAATGTGTTTTGAAATCTCCTTATGTTTCCAAACTTTGACCATGTAGCTGACACCTTTATTTTTTATCTAAAATTGATGAAACAAAAAGGGCTTCTTAAGGAGATTCGCATCTTTCCACCAATATAAATTTTGTCAAGTTTTAAAGTTTTATAAATAATTATTATTTATTTTCTAGTTGGTTTACATCTAAAGTCTTGATTGATAGGCTAATTGAAAAAAGTATATAAATTTCAAACAATATATTTTTCAAATCCAAAACATGCACCACATTCTATGCTTCACATACTATAAGAAAAAAAAATTAAGGTTTATTAAGTTTTGACCAAGTTAACGTGGTCAAACACACAAGTTTTTATATTCTGAAATAGTTGTGGTAAAAAAACATAATTAATTATTTATTTTTGAAAAAAATTGCACAAAAATATGCTTCACATCCAGACATGAGTCTTCTACTTATTTCTAGAATCAAATAAAAAATATTATCATTTGATTTTTGTTAGGGTGGTCAGACATACACCTACTTCTTCTTTTTTTCCTGAAATCTACGTACTATTGCATTGAAATTTCAAATTTTCACTAAATAGATTAATTATTGTACAAAAAAAAATAGTAGCTTAGAAACTAAATTCAATTTCCTACATATTCTCTCCTTACATATTTTTTTATATAAGATTGATAACTTGTTCAAACTTTTATGTCTAGTTGCCTAACCCAGTTTTCAAAAATTTCATTGCCACTTAAGGGCCTGGTTTGGCATACCATGATCCTGCACATACCATTGTATATATTTTTTCTTACACTTTTTTTTGGTTTTTTTAATTGCTTCTTCCACTTTTTATTCCAACATATTTTTTCAATATGATTCTTTAGTCCAAAAATACTACAAGGATAAAGATCCCAACACAATTATTTTATATATCCTTTCTTATGGAAATGAGAATATTGCATTTCTTAAATAGATTTTTTAGTAATTTCTTTACTTGTAGCATCATCTTATTTTCCATTGCTAGGTACTTAATTATTTGTCGTCAAACTTGGTTTAGTAGGCTCTTTATAAACTATTCTCATATATCCTAGTCTTCATATTCTCTTAAAATCAACATCCTTTATCATCATCATCCCAACTATCAAGATCTTATAGATTCAAAATTATCATCTCTAACCTTACACCTTTATCAAAATAATCTTGAGCTATGTTACATATTCCAAATGAATGAATCAAATAATCTTCATCATAATCAGTATTGTATAGAAAATCCTTACGCTTTCTTGAGTCTACCAATCATATTTGGATCTTTTTGTAGCTTCTGTATGCACCCTAAAATGGTCGCCTAGACTTTGGGCCCCATTTCTCAATTTATCAAATCTCTGAATCAATATTTTCAAATATCAACAATATCAATTATATCAATTTCCTTGATCAAATCATAATTA
>MU223540.1:1608294-1623680 GCA_018584345.1 Thuja plicata | reverse complement strand
AGCTGAGAGCAAATTTACAAATCTTGCAACTCCATGCATAGAGAGCTATGGATCGATTTGTGAGGGCTCATTCTTGAGTTTCCTTGCATGTAAGGATTCATAGAAGTACACTATTTTGTGTGTACAGCTTGAAACCATCTAGTTTCTCTATGTTAACTTATTATAACTCTCCATTCAAAGATGCATATTTAACATCCATTTGATACACTTCAAAACATTTGTAATAAAAAAAATCTAGAAACATTCTAATAACTTCCATCCTAGCTACCAAAGAAAATGTTTCCTCAAAATCTATCACTTCAACTTGAGTATAAACCTTACATACCAGTATTTCCTCATTTCTTGTGACTTACCCATCTTCATTTATCTTATTTCAAAACACCCCCTTAGTTCCAATAATATTTTTGTGCACTGGTATGGGTACCAACTCCCATCTTTGATTCTTTTGTATTTGATAAACTTCTTATTCCATATCTTTTATCCAATATTCATCCTTGCTTGCTTCTGCATAATTATTTGGTTGAATTGTGGATAGAAAATAATAGATTTTTTTATCACTATCCTTAATAAGTCTTCTCCTTATTTTAACACCTTTATTCTTGTCTCATGAATTCAATAAAATTTTTGAATTCTCAGTTAGTTTCCTGCTTATAATGTCAAAATTTCGTTCAAAACTATTAAAATCCTTCTGCAAATAAGGGTCTTCGAGTCTAAAAAATAGAAAAGGGTGTAAAACCCTTAGTCCTAGTTCAATTTTTCATTCATATCCAAGGAAAAACACTAGTTATTTGAAATCCCTTCTATTTTGCAGTTACTTTTTTAGAGTTAAAACAAGTCACTTAAGTCATGTGCCTATTTCATATTTTATATGTAAGTCATGATGTCTCTTTATAACTTGAGAATATTCCATTTCTCTTCGATACTTAGTGAAATTTTTTAGTCATGTTATCTCTATAAGAAAAGAATATGCTTCTAGTGCTAGTGAGATTTAATGTGGGCCATTAATGAAGACTATGATCCTATGGTGTGTGGAGAGTCTCTTTGAAAACCTAGAGTTAGAAATATCCTTTAGCGACTTCGAGTTCTTTTAGTAGCGCAGTCTTGAAAGTTGATTAGAGTCAGAAGCTGAGTTAAAGATGGTTTGAAGTTTCATGCATTCATGTAATCATGAAGAGAAATAAGAGTTAAGTCAAAATATATGAGATTAAGTGATAACTGTTGATATGAGAGATAATCTCGCGGTGGTCATGAAGTCTTGAAGTAAACTCTTTGGTTAGGAAATCTTAAAGCGACTTCAAATTCACACAGTCACGGTGTCTCACAAATAAACCAAGGTTAAGAGATGAGTTAAAATCCTTCATTCACATGATCTCTTTTAAAATTAAGGGTTAAGTTAAAGGTTGTGAGATAAAGAGACTACCATCAGAAGTAGGATTGATCCTGTGGCCAGCATGAAGTCGTGAGATGAAGTTTCAGATTGATAAAAGATTAAGAGATATCCCGACTACCATCAGATTAAATCAAGATCTAATGGTTGGCGTTCAATCTCAATTGAAACCCTGAGTTAGTGATTTATTAAAGTGACAATGAGATTCAGTGAGTTGTGAAGTCTTGATAAGAACTATGGTTGAATAAAATTTGAGTAAAGCATAAGTAAAGTTTGCAGCGAGAAGATCTTATCCGTAAAACAGAAATGATCTAATGGATAGCGTGAAGTCACTAATAAAATTCAACAAGCCAAAAAAGGTTCAGCAATGATGATTAAGATTTGAACACATGTCTAAATCTCTTAGAGATCTGAGTTAGTCATGAAGTCTCAAAGAAAACCAAAGGTTAAGAAATTCTTTCTGCGACTTAGAGATAACTTAAGTCACAAAGTCTCAGAATAAACTGTAGGTAAGAGAAAATCTAAGGAGATTACATGCGAGCCGTTAGATTAAAATATGATCAAAGGTTAGTCGTGAAGTATCAAATAAAAAAGAGAAAGTACAGAATGAATATGAGATTACACACAGACCGTTAGATTAAATCAAGATCTAGCGATGGTTGTATAATCTCGAAAGAAACTCAGAGTTAATGAAATCCTAAAGCAAATTTGATTTTGCATAGTCACGTAGTCTCTAAAAGGAAATGGAGGTTTAAACAAGATTTATTGAAATCCTTAGTCATGGAATCTTGAAAGAAACATCAGTTAAGAGATTTATGATTAAGAGGTGAACATTGATCAATATATCGATCGTGTGGTGATCGTTAAGTCTCAGAAAAGAACCAGAGTTAAGGATAACTCTCTGCGACAAACAGATCATACAGTTGCACATTCGTTGAAGGGAACCAAAGTAACAGTGAGGTAAGATATAAGTTTTTCTCCTGCGCCATGTTGTACAATTGTTAGTCAATCAGAATGCAGAGATTATGACATGTTTAAAGATTTGTTGAGTTGTGGTGAATGAGCCAATCGTATCAGATCTTGATCTAATCTCGAATATAATAAAGTTTTAATTGAAAAGCAATCATTCAAAATTAGTCACCTGTCAGTTTCAAATTCCACAGCTAGAATGAAAAATTGATATCACAGCATATAGAAGTAATGACAGAAGTGACTGAATTGAAAATCCATGATTTTGAAGCAAGTTTTGTGCATTTATTTCTCTAAATAATCAGGCATTACTATTGATCATTTCACTTTCACCAAGAGCTTTAGTTTTTAGAGCAAAATTTGCATAAGTGATAAGAGTTTCCAAAACAACAGAGCTATCTATTTTTTCAGAGTAAAGAAATAATATTTGATCAATTGCAATCCAGAATAGACAACATGAGCAGAGTAGTGAGTGTTGCCTCTACTAGCGGGAAAATCAGAGATGATGATGATTTGAAAGGAAAGAGGAATTACTCAGAGGATTTCATTCAAATTCTTCTAGGCTCCAATCAGGGAAAAAGGGTAAAATATGATTACCTTGGTGACAATTATGCTTATATTAGAGATGAAAAGACACCTGACTATTCAGGTTGTCACTTTTTTAACTATTTCCATAAGAATAGTGAGGTTCCTATGCCTATATCAAACCCTTGGGCATGTGGATTAGAAAAACTAGTAGTTCCTGATGTATTTGTTGATGTTGATTTGATATTGAAACTAGCCAGTAGGTATGACATCATTTCAAAGACGATCAAGAAAGATGATGGCACTATTCTAGTAACCCTTGATAGGGCATCATTCATGAAAGCATTTAATATGTATAACCCCTACTCAATAGAAATAAATTTGAAAGCCCTAGCTGCTAGATATACTAAGGAGATCAGTATTGTAGCTAAATTGATTCAGGCCCATGTGCCAAAGGGAACCAGGAATTATATTTCCCCTATTCCTAGTGATAATGCACCATATTTTTACAAATACCTGGCATTTTACATGAATTAAATTTCTTATGCCCTATGTAGAGTCTTAGGGGTGGATAATGGAAGAGAGAGAGAGAGAGAGAGAGAGAGAGAGAGAGAGAGTATCATCTAATATGCTAATGATAATTCTGGACTTGCAAAGTCCCTATGTTAGTACTGACTATGATTACATTCAGTATGTAATTGATAAAATGCACCAAGGATTTGTGGATATCCAGAGCAAGGTAGGAAGCCCTTAATTCTTGCAATATTCATTGCTCATGCATTTTATTATGTTCTACAATTTTAATATCATGGACCAGTCCAATCTGTAGCTCAAAAGATTTTATCATGGTCAGTCCAACCCTGTACAACTTTGGTTAAGGGTATGGAACTACACTTCCATAGAGAATGAGTTCTGTGCATTTGATAACTAGGTAATATACCCCTTATTGATAAATTTAGGAGTCAACATGACTAGGCTTCTAGTAAAGGTGTTACAACTTTTGAGACCCTGCAAGTTTGATGACAAATGGAATGGAGACTACAATTGGGGTGATTTCCATTGTCATCAAAATTTCACCTTGATCAGAGTATATGGTTTCTCTCAACCACCACACATTTTTTCCTTACAGAGTGCCACCCAAAATTTCTATCATTGAGTTCCTATGGCAACTCATGCTGACAGATAGGGAGCATTTGACTCCACACATCAAAGGAACCTTTACACCAAGGAATTTTATTGCCTCTAAGTTTACAATAGGGAAGAGGGCCTATGATGTTGTAAATGGATGGTTGAGACATTACAGGATGAACGTTTCCTTGTATAGATACATTGATATAGAGGGGTTCATAAAAAGTGCTAAGAAACTTTTGACACCCACCATTCCAATTACAAAAGAATATCAGCCATGTGAGGAAGAGGACTTGATCATAAACATCCTTGAAGAGGATGAAATCTCAGCAAGGTCAACAAAGTATCAAGACTTGATGGATCTAGAGAAATAACTCAAAAAGAAAGGGATCCCATTTGGAGGATATTTCCCTATATTACCTTATCTACAGAGATTAGATAAGATGATTGAATCATATGGTACACTTTGTAATCGCTTGAAGAGAAAATTGAGGATAAGGACAGACGTCCAAATAAATAGTCATCCTCAGAGTATAGTAGCAGTTACTCTATACATAGCCTACCACCTACAGATCATTCACCTCATACTAAGGAAAACATTATTTACTTAGCACAGGGACATGAGGCTAAGGTAGTTGTTGAACCTCAACATAAAAAGAAAAGGGGGGAAGCAGGGGAGCCTTATGTTTTCAAGACATAGAAGAAGAAGAAAAAGTACAAAGTGAGTGCCCTATTCACAAGAAAAAGTGCATATGATCACCAATTAAGGAAATTCATAAGAGAGGGCAAGAAGAAAAGAGAAGATATTGATGACAATGTGGAAATGCCTCTCTTATTATGCCAAGATAAAAGGGAGTTGTAACAAGAGGAATTTTTAAAGGATGATAAATTCATAAAGAGAAAAGAATTCAAAGACTTCCTAATATGGTCCAAACAATAGTAGGTAATTTAAATTGGATGGAGGAAAATCCATAACAAGTGAAGCATTACAAGCTATCCAAGAATATGACCCAGAGTCTGAAAATATGACCCCTGATGAGGCCAGAAAGCTAGTGAAATCAAGTGGCATGTTATTGGTAGAGGGATGGGACTTGGCTTCAGCCTTTATCATTATTCAAATCAGAAGGAAGCCAGATATTAATTTCACAATAAAGACACAAGTAGGGGAAATTATAAAAGGATGTGGCTACAATGCACAATCTCAAACGCTGGCTATGTGGGCTCTAGCCCCCAAGAATCAAAACCCATCATTAATAAATAAGCAAGAGAAGATGGAGGGAGATAAAATAATCTAGTTTGTACATAATATGACCCACTTTTCTCATTTGAATGAAGCAAAGGTTTTTCAAATGTCTAATAGGTACCAGAATTTGTTTGATGAAATGATCTTGATGCAAAAGATAGAGAGCTAGGTCTAATAAAGATTAGTGCTATGGAGAAGATAATTGCATATCTAACTCAAAAGCTACAAGAGATCCCAGAGGTTGTTCATGTTAAGCCTAAACAACAATAATATGCACTTGTGCAGACAGAGGATACAGGGGACACTCAGAGGGAAGCAGAGTAAAATGATGCAGAAAAGAACAATGTGGCTTTAGAAGCCTTTATAAATATCCTGCAGCATAAGATTAACATCCTAAAAGATAAAGTTGATTTAGTGCATGGGGCCTATAATAAGTTACCTAGACTATAAGTAGAGGTAACTAGTTCTATATCTATTTTGAACCCCTACTTTGGGACTGGGTCAGTTAGGACCAATTTATTTGAAAGGTTAGCATCCTTATAGCCACTAAGGATAGATTTTCCAAAGATTGTCACCCAAGTTGGAGATGAAATAGATCAGATTGGGGTAACCTTTTCCTTTTTCAAAGGAAAGGAAAATCATATAGAGACCAGGTTGAATATGTTTGGGTCTGATTATAATAATTTTTTTCATTCAATCAGGTCAGAGGAAAATTAGATAAAACAAGAAGAGATTTGGAGAAATGAATTTGATTCATTACTACCTAGTAAAGAGGCATTTATTTCTAACACAAAGGAATTAGTTTTGGAGAGGTTTTATAAATTCTTGGATGAGGCATTTAAGGATGAGATAGATTTTAATAAATTTATAACAGATGTCAAGAGCATAACAAATGCTAGAAGGGAAAGGTAGAATGCACAAGTCAAAATCATTCAAATATTTAATTGGCCTGCAAAGGAAGATGTAGTAGCATGGGATGTTCTTACAAATCCCAAGAAAAAGAAGCCTATCACAACTGACCTTGAAATCATAGATGAGGAGTAGAAGGACACCTGGCACCTGAACTTTATGTGTAGGGAGGTTAGTCATCTAAAATATTAGTGTATGTTAGCCTGTAATGGCGGTCACTAACTCTCGCAACAACTATTAGAGGATATCCAGAACATATTCAGACAAAGGTGTCAACTAGCAGAAGATTTCAAAGATTTAATTTGGTTGTATTCCTTTTTTTTCCTTCCACCGCTTCGTGTCTTCTTGTCTTTTGTCTTCTTCTAAGTTTTTAGCGTTATGTCTTAAACCATTCGAAGCTTGTTGCATCCTTAATTTTTAAGGATTCCAAGATGGTTTAGACTATATATAGAGCATTTGTATCATTTTTTAGGGTGTGATGAGATGAGAAGAGAAATATAATTGCAAGCCAGACAACTTAATTTTGTTTGAGTTTTGTGCATAT
Source organism: Thuja plicata (assembly GCA_018584345.1). Classification (NCBI taxonomy): domain Eukaryota; kingdom Viridiplantae; phylum Streptophyta; class Pinopsida; order Cupressales; family Cupressaceae; genus Thuja; species Thuja plicata. The sequence goes on along the minus strand of MU223540.1, from coordinate 1,616,975 downwards.
TGTCTTTTGAATGTATTTGAAGCAGTAATCATATTAATAAAATACATTGCAGTTTTTGTCCTATATCTTGTGTTTGTCTCTTTATATTTTTGTTCTATCTCTTGTATGTTTGATTTGCAAGGCATCTTAGATATACCAATTACAAGGTAATTGTGCAATTTCTTGTGATTTCTTTAAAGGAAGGAGTAATTCTTACAAGTGATCCGAGAGAGCTAAGCATTAGTATTAGGATCTGATAATAGGGGTATTGGAGTGAAAGGTAGTTTGTAAGGCATTCTACCCAAATTGCATGTATTTACATTAATCAGTTATTGTGGATTTACATTTGATGTTTGACTCTTTGCCCAAGGATTAGGCACTAGTTAGGGTTTGGAAAAATAGTTGATCATCATCCAATATTCAAAAAACAATCAATCATTTACATTTGAGTTACAAATACATATAAGTTTAAGTAATTGTATCATAAAATACAATTCAGTTTGTTGATTCCTTCAAGAGAGAATCAATAGGTTAACCCTCCTAAGTTCAGAGAACTATAAAAGGAAGAGGGATGAAAATCCTTATTACATTACTGATTTCTATTGTTAAATTAATTGTTTGTCTTATTAAGCTCTGTATAAGATTAATTATAGTCATTGGCATAGTTTTCTATCTGTTGATACAATAAAAGGCAATTAGCAATTTAGTAAGAGACCAAATCCACTATACCAGATACTAACAGTCAGTAATCATTAGAAGGTACACCCACCTGAGCCTGTGGATCTCAAATTTGAAGGAGGAATTAGTCCTTAGCAATTAGGCTTTCTCTTGCATAGAGTTAATTTGGAAATATAAAGAGTAAGCATTCACACTGTTTCAAGAACCTGTAAGAAAAATCCCTAACAAATCGGCGACTCAGCTGGGGATTGAAACTAAAATCTTGAAAGAACCTTTTAAGGAATCTCTGGTATTTTAAAAGTTAAATCAAGTTTACAGTTGATTTTTCCTATCCAGGTCATTCTTATAGTATTCATATTTTTGAAACTTGTGTTGGGTGGCAACTCTAAAAGAAAATCTTTGTATTCAGTGAAAAAGTGAATTTCAAATATTTATACAATTCTTTTTAATATGAATACTAGGTCAAGAATGAGAGATAATCCTAAAGTTGAGTTGGATAGTGGAATCCCAAGTACTTCAAGGACTAAGATGTCTTGGAGAGAGAAGGAGAACCAAGCTAATATTAAGGACTCTTCTCCAAGAAATGAACAAAATAACACTAGAAGAGAATATGCAAATCAATGCAGTCATGAGGGGAACACCTCAGAGTATGAAGAATCCCCTGACCTTGGATTGGAAACATATGCAATTACCACTAATTCTAGTGAAAGAGAAGGAGCTGACACTATTACTTTAGATTCAAAAGTTCCTTCTAATGAGCTTGCTAAAGAGGAAAGAATCCTCATGATCCAACTGACCCTTATTCAGCAAAAGAAGAGAGAGAAAGATCTTAAAAAGAAAAAACATGATCAAAAAGATGTTGATAAGTTTAGAAGGAGATCTTTAAGACATCAAGCAGAAAAAAATGTTGAGAGGTCTTGTAGAGGCCAAGAGACTCCAATCACTCACAAAGGTTTTGGTCCTCAAACCTTTAGAGATAAAGGAAAAAAGAAAGTTGTTCAAAATGAAGTTGAGGAACCAAAAACGCATAAAGTCCTGACTAAACAAATGTATAAGCTAGACATTGATCTTGAAAGATCAAGAAGGGAGAAAAAAACTATGGAAAAGATGTTGGAAAAGACAGAAATTGAAGCTGCCACCTTGGAGATGAAGAAAAAGATTGACTTTTTACAATCTTCTAAATATTCTTATGCTGGTGTTGAAAATACTAAATCTTAAAAAGCCAAGACTGCCTCTTTCCAGGGTGATGAAAAATTTCAAAGGAGGCCATTGCATCTAGAAAGGTACAAACAATTCACTTTTATGGCATTCTTGGTTATCCTAATGCAGTACCTAATGATATTGGGAAAAAACTCCCAAAGTTTTCAGGAAACAATGTTATTTCTTGTGAAGTTCATCTGAGAAAATTTATAGATATCATAAATGATTTGGATATTAATCATGAAGATTTCCTAATGAAGCTATTTGTTAAATCCTTAGTAGAAGATTCTAGGGAATGGTTTAGAGGATTGTCTAATGGTTTTTTAACATCTATGGAAGAATTGATATATTTGTTCAAAGATCAGTATGGTGAAAAAACTAATGAAGGATTCTTGTTAAATGAATTCAACAACATAAAGAAGAACTTCAATGAAGAGGTTACTAAATTCAACACAAGATTTCAAAGAGCCATCCAAAAGCTCTTTCAAAAAATCAAACTAGATTAAAAGGTATGTATGGCTACATACCTAAATGCTTTTGATTCTAAGATGGGTTATGCTCTTAGAGATAAATATCCTAGAAGTCTTACATATGCATATAAAATAGCAATGAATGTAGAATGAACAAAAGAGTGTCAAGGAAGATGGGTAGAAGAGATTAAGCATGATTTAGTAGGAGAAAAGAACCTAAATATAAAGAATACAAGGATCCACAAAACAAAAGACCATCCTATAACAATAATTATAATCCATGGAATAGGATGCAGAATCATCCCTATGGTACCCAGTTCAAGGATGGAAATCGTATTGCTCCACCAAGAAAAGATAAACCAAAAAATAGAACCCCTGATCCTCTACACAAGAATGTTGTGAATATGTGCAGTGACACTTACTGGTGTGAGGCTTTTCAAGCCCCACAAAAACCTGATTTTTGTGTTGTAACCCTAGATATAAGTGCTAATGAAGAGCCCAAAGGTGAAGAGGGTGAGCTATGTGATCACAATAGATGTGATATGACTAATGCCTATGCCTTCCCTGACATAGATTCTGAAGATGAAGTTGAGAACCATGACATGTATGGTTCACAAGGAAGAATGGAGGTATATCACCAGCAAGTGTTGTCTGATAGTGAAGAAGAGGAGGTTGATGATATAAGATGCTATGCACATAATAGTCAAGAATCTACCACAATAATAAAACCTTCTGATGAAGAAAAGGCTAGAATCACTACTAATCTAGTAAACAAAGCAAGAAATAACTACCACTTAAGAAATAGAGTAGTGGGTGATGTAGGTAGTCAGCCAGCTGGCATCTTCATCAAAGAAAATAAGATGGATGCCAACTATATACCAAAAAGAGATGGACCTAGGGAAAATGTAAATAAAACTAAGGTCAAAATTGTAAAAAAAGTTAGTGATCCAAAAAATGTACATGAAGGAAAAACTAAAGTGCCAGAAGCAAGTGCTTCCTCTTCCAAAGTTGAAAATAAGAAATCCAAGAAGGAAGAGCCTACTCTGAATATTCAAATAGAGGAAAATAATATTATTAATGAGAAACCAAAAGACTCTGATGTGAAATATACTCCAGTTGATATGGGCCAATGTATATCTCAAATGACTGTCTGTAAGGTCACATTCCTAGAAATGATGAGGATAAAAGAACACAAAGAAAAGGTCCTTTCAGTATTAAATAGTGTATCTCTAGTGAAACCTCAAAAACCAGAATATGTTGAAAAGAAATTTAACAATAAGGGAAAGGAGCCCGAGGGAATGATTTCTGAGATCCCTCATATTTATCTAAACACAAATAATTATGTAGGGATTGTTGATCCTTTTTTCCTAACATTGGTAATTAATGGTAAGATGCTCAAAAACTGCATGATAGATTCAGGAGCATCCAATACTGTAATGCCTGCAAAAATCATGAGATCCATGGGATTGCAAGTAGATACTCCTGATGGGAGATGTCAAGCAATGGAATCAAGAGAGATCTATATTGTTGGTACCATTGAGGCCTTACCTTATAAGCTAGTCATATGCCCTGACACAGTATTGACAATGAGTGTACTGGTAGTTGACATCCCACCACATTATGGCATGTTGTTGTCCAAGAAATGGAGTGCTTCAATGGGGGGCAGTATTTAGTGTGATTTATCTTATGCCACTTTCAATATTGTTGGGAATGATGTAAAGGTGTCTAGAGAAGGTAGGACACCTCATATGGTTGAGTTGCATGAAGATACTAATATTAACTACTATGTTGATATTAATATGGAGAATTTCATAGTAAAACAGAGTGCTCATCAATGTAAAAATGTTGATCCTTTAGTGAAGGATTTGATTACACAGAATGATGGTTTATGGTAGATGCATTTTGATGGGTCATATTCTAAGCAAGGATCTATTTTACTTATATCTCCATCAGGTATAACATTTAAGTATTCTTTTCTGTTATCTTTCCAGTGTACAAACAATACATTAGAATATGAAGCTTTGTTTTTAGCCCTAGATATTGCTGCTAAACATAGAATAAAATGTTTGAAATTTTATGGTGACTCAGAGTTAGCACTAGCCCAAGTCAGGTCCAAATATGCTATGAAAAATGATAGACTAAAAATGTATAAGCATGCTATTTGGGACCAAATTGAATCTTTTTATGCCTTCAATATAAACTGGATAGAAAGGTCTAAAAACATTATGGCAGATTTCTTAGCTATGTTGCTTTGAAAACTGATGACTTGACCCTAAATGGGGTATCAATAGTTGAGATTAAGACAAGAACAGTTGTCCCTGGAAATATTTACAACTGGAAAGTATTTGAAGATGACCAAGACATCCTTAGATTTATTCAATGCCTATATTGTTACAAAGACCAGCACATAGATTGCAATTCTTTACTTGAGATCATTGATGGCAGGGATTGTGTTTTGGGTGATGAGGTTGTTCAACTAAGTTCTAATCAGATTCCTAAGGGATTGGTAGAACTAGAAGAATTATTTAGTGATTAGAGTGAGCATTCATCAAGAATAAGCAATGCTAAAATTGAGGATTTGGAAGAGATAAATTTTGGATCAGAGACCACTCCTCAGATAGTATATATTGAAAAAGGATTAGATTCCCATGTCAGAAAAATTTTGATAAAATTATTAAGAAGACATAAGCATGTATTTTCATGGTCTTATGAAGATTTAATTTCCTATAGGGAAGACCTTTTCCAGCATGAAATCCCATTAAAATCAGGTGTAAAACCATTCAGACAAAAACATAGGCCCATTAATCCACTGTTGTCTCCCAAGATGCAATAGGAGTTGATGAAACTAAAAGATGCAGGGATTATCTAGCCTATCGGACATTCAACTTGGGTTTCTAATCTAGTACCAGTGAGAAAAAAGAATGGTGACATAATATTATGTGTTGATTTCAAAAATCTGAACATTGCATCGTTAAAAGATAATTATTATTTACCTAATATGGAGGCGATGTTACATAAGGTCACTGGTTGTGAGCTATTATCAATGATGGATGGCTTTTCAAGCTATAACCAGGTGCTAGTAAAAGAATCAGAATAGTTCAAGACTACATTTACTACTCCTTGGGGGACTTATGTATATGTTAGAATTCCATTTGGACTAATAAATGTAGGAGAAACTTTTCAGAGAGCCATGGATGTTGCATTCAAAGAGTTTATTGACTTACTCATGGTAATCTACCAAGATTATTTGACTACATTTTCTAAGAAAGTAGGGGATCATCATGAACATATAGAAAAAAAAAATCAATAAAGCTTTAGAATATGGTGTCTCACTGAATCCTAGAAAGTGTCAATTTGCAGTCACATATGGAAAGTTGCTGGGACATATAGTGTCCAAAGATGGAGTAAGAATTGACCCTAAAAGGATATAAGCTATTTAAAAGGTCACTTCTCCAAGGAATATCAAAGGTGTGCGATCTTTCATAGGAAAGATAAAAAAAATTCAGAAGATTTATTGCAAATTTTGCTGAGATTGTCAAACCAATTATTAAACTATTAAGGAAAGATGCAAAATTCCAATGGAATGAAGAATCTCAACTAAATTTTGAAAGAATCAAGAAAGAAGTTCAGGAGGCACCTATCTTGAAGTCACCTGATTACAGTAAGCCTTTTTCTTTATTCTCATTTGCATCATTTCATATTATTGTTGCTATTTTACTTCAGAAAGATGAGGAGGGAGTTGAGCATCCTATTGCTTTTTTTAGAAAATCTCTCCAAGATGCAAAGCTAAACTATGAAATGATGGATAAGTAGGCATATGCTTTGGTGAAAGTTGTGAAATCATTTAGACCCTACCTATTTTGTGCCAAAGTATTATCATGTGTACCTCATTTAGCAGTAAAAGACATCCTTGCTCAATCAGAAGTAACTGGTAAGAGGTGTAGATGGATTAATAGAATTCAACAGTTTAACTTAGAAATCCATATTACTAAATTGGTGAGAGGAAAATGTCTAGCAAAACTTATGACAGAAGAAAATTTAGACTTGGTACAAGTAAATAACATAGTGATGCAGGATTCAACAATAATAAGTATTGAAAGACAACCTTTCTATGTTGACATCATGTATTATCTTAAGAATTCCAAGTGTCTTAGAGTTATGACAAACAATCAGAAGAGGAATCTCATATTACAAACTCAAAAGTACACCCTAGTTCAAGGAGATTTGTATTGGAAAGAAAGAAATGGTGTACCATTATTGTGTCTAGATCAGAACCAAGCTGAGAAGGTATTAATTCAAATGCATGTTGGAGTATGTGGAGGACACTTTTCTGCTAAGACCACTGCCCATAAAATATTGAGGGATGGATATTATTGGCCTAGCCTATTCAAGGATTCTCATGCATTTGACAGAAAATGTGAACCTTGCCAAAGGTTTTCAAATAAGTTAAAACTCTTAGGTGCACTTTTATTAAACCATGTAGGTGTTGAAGCACCTTTTTCTATGTGGGCATTGATTTTATTGGAGAGTTTTTATATAAATCTAGTGGAGGACATTGTTGGATACTTGTTTCCACTAATTATTTGACAAAGTGGAAAGAAGAAATTCCCACAAAGAAAGCAACTAGCAAAGTGGTCACTGATTTTCTATTGGAAAACATTTTGACCAGATTTGGAGTTCATGCAAGGTTAGTGATGGATAATGCTATGTGATTTAGGTCATATGAAATCAAAGAATTTTGTAATGAATATGGGATTATGATGTCTTGTTCTTCCCCATATCATCCTCAAGAAAATGGCCAAGCAGAATCCAACAATAAAAGAATACTGGAAATATTGAAGACAAACCTTGAAAAGAATAAAAGAGCTTGGCACACAAAGTTAAAACTTGGTCTATTGGCTGATAGAATAACAGTGAAGAAAGAAATAGGTAAGTCACCTTTTGAACTTGTATATGGTTTACAATCTAGAATGCCTATGAATAATTTACTACCAATATATAAGTTTATGTTAGAATTAATTTAGAATAACTAAGAGGGGGGTGAATCAGTTATCCTCAGGTCCAGATGTGCCCATATAAAACTTTATACCATTTCAACAACTCAGATCTGCTCGATAGCAATAAACAACAAAAGTGTGCAATTTATTGTACTAATGAAATAAGCTTACAAAAACTTAATAGTAAAACACAACATAAACATTCACACATTTTGACACCATGATTTAACATGGAAACCCAATATGGGAAAAACCACCAGTAACATGCTACCAAAGTTTCACTCTTCTGAAGTGATGCCCTGTTAGGAGCACAGCCTTTTAAAGGTTACAAAATACATTGTCAAATGTGACCTGGTTAAAGGATTTAATCACCCTATTAGGAGTGGCCTTGTTAGAGGACTTAGAACATTACAATCTGAATGTCGCCTTGTTCAAAGGATTTACACAATGACTGTTAGGTCAACCTGGTTAAAGGATTTGAACTGATACAATGGTTAGAAAGTATCAGCAGGTGTGATCTGATACATACAACTTACTTTGCAAATCTAGATCCAATTTCAGCTCTAATGCTAATTCACTGAGTGGCCTCCATTTTCATCTCAAACTTTAGATCTTCTTGGAAATCCATCAAGCAATCTCTCTCTGCTTCTCTTCTCAACCTTCTCTACTAGGTCTTGCCAATCAGTCAATTAACCATGCAATACTCTTGCATACAACTTCTCCTTATACTTGGATACATAACGATAACCTCATTAGGTTATATTATACCTCTTCATCTGGGTCAGATAGATCTTTTGCCGCTTAATCTAGATCTTAGGTTAGGTTAGATCCAATGAATCTTTCCATCATTACATTTAATTTACTTCTCCAATACAGTCATTAATTAAACATTGAATCCATGCACTAATAACGGTTTCTCATGCATTAAATGAGTGTGGACCAATCTTAATTAACAATGCATATCCCAATAAAATCAACTATGTCGGCCAAAGATCTCAAATCTTATCAATTACTAAAATATTGTTTCTCAGCTTTGTCTGTCTCCCTTGGCATTTTACTGGCGCTCGGCACCATCTTTTCTTTGCTCGGCATCACCTTTCACTTTGCTCAACATAGACTTTGCTTTGCTCAGCATCGACCTTCCAGTGAACTATCAGTGAAAGATAAATAACATATCACTTTACCAAAGTGCCAAATGATCAAGTACCCTAGTGTATACTCATAACTCAACCATTTCCTCGGTCTTCTTGTTATCCTATTCTTCAAATCTTCATCAATCAATAGATATGGTACTCAAACATACAGCAATAGTCTCACTAGTTAAGGTTTGACATCAATGAAAAAATAACAATTGTCT
>MU223540.1:1558629-1581162 GCA_018584345.1 Thuja plicata | reverse complement strand
CAGCCCTTCATCACAACCTAGAATCCTTAATATTCTCTGCTTCCTCCTCTCCGGCACATTAAAAAAATATACAGAACTCTTCTCCCAATTTATCAGCTGGCCTAAAGCTTTCCCATAATTATTCAAATCTTTCTTAATACTGTTTGCATTATTAACTGAAGCTTCCCCCATAATCACCGAATCATCAACAAACTGTTGATGAGAACAAACCATGTTGTCCGAAGAGGGTTTAAGCCCTTTAATATCTCCAGTCCTCACCTTGTTCTCCATATACCTACCAAGACATTCTGCCATTAAAATTAGTAGTTACTGATGTATTTATTGATCAATATTAACCATGGCCAACACATGATAATGAAAATTAGTAGGTATGACACCATTTCAAAGACCATCAAGAAATATGATGGTACTATTCTAGTAACCCTTGATAGGGTGTCATTCATGAAAGCATTTAATATGTATAGCCCCTTCTCAACATAAATCAATTTGAAATCCCTAGCTGCTACATATACTAAGGAGGCTGGTATTGTATCTAAATTGATTTAGGCCCATGTGCCAAAGGGAACCAGGAATTATATTGCCCCTATTCCTAGTGATAATGCGCCATATTTTTAAAAAGGCCTGGCATTTTACATGAAGTACATTTCTTATGCCCTGTGTAGATTCTTAGGGGTAGATAGTGGAAGAGAGAGAGTATCATTTGATATGCTGATGATAATTCTAGACTTCCAAAGTACCTAGGTTAGTACTTACTATGATTACATTCAGTATTTAATTAATAAAATGCACCAGGGATTTTTGGATATCCAGAGCAAGGTAGGAAGCCCTAAATTCCTACAATATTCATTGCTCATGCATTTGATTATGTTCTACAATTTTAATATCATGGACCAACCCAATCTGTAGCTCAGAAGATTTTATCATGGTCAGTCCAACCTTGTACAACTTTGGTTAAGAATATGGAACTACACTTCTAGAGAGAATGAGTTATGTACATTTGAGAACTGGGTAGTATACCCCTTATTGAGCAATTTAGGAATCAACATGACTAGGCTTCCAGTAAAGGTGTTACAAATTTTTAGAACCTGCAAGTTTGTGGACAAATGGAATGGAGACCACAACTGGGTGATTTCTATTGTCATCAAAATTTTACCTTGATCAGAGAATATGGTTTCTCTCAACCACCACACTTTTTTCCTTATAGAGTGCCACCAAGAATTTCTATCATGGAGTTCCTATGACAACTCATGCTGATAGATAGGGAGAATTTGACTCCACATAGGAAAGGAACCTTTACACCAAGGCATTTTATTGCCTCTGATTTTACAATAGGGAAGAGGGCCTTTGATGCTATAAATGGATGGTTGAGACATTACAAGATGAATGTTTCCCTGTATAGATACATTAATACAGAGGGGTTCATAAAAAGTGCTAAAAAACTTTTGACACCCACCATTCAAATTACAAAATAAAATCATCCATGTGAGGAAGAGGACTTGGTCATAAACATCCTTGAAGAGAATGAAATATCAGCAAGGTCAACAAAGTATCAAGACTTGATGGATCTAGAGCAATAGCTCAAAAACAAAGGGATCCCATTTGGAGGATATTTCCCTAGATTACCTTATCTATAGAGATTAGATAAGATGATTGAATTATATGGTGCACTTTGTAATAAGCTTGAAGAGAAAATTGAGGATAAGGACAAAGGACCAAATAAACAGTCATCCTCAGAGTATACTAGTAGTTACTCTGTACATAGCCCACAACCTATAGATCAGCCACCTCAGACTGAGGAAAACATTATTGAATTAACATAGGGACATGAGGTTGAGGTAGTTGTTGAACCTCCACATAAAAAGAAAAGGGTGGAAGAAGAGGAGCCTTTTGTTGTCAAGACACAGAAGAAGAAGAAAAAAGAACAAAGTGAGTGCCCTATTCACAGGAACAAGTGCATATGATCACCAATTAAGGAAATTCATAAGAGAGGGAAAGAAGAAAAGAGAAGATAATGATGAAAATGTGGAAATTTCTCTCTTATTGTGCCAAGATGAAAGGAGGTTGCAATAAGAGGAATTTTTAAAGCATGATGAATTCATAAAGAGAAAAGAATTCAAAGACTTCCTAATATGGGCCAAACAACAGTAGGTAATTGAAATTGGATGGAGGAGAAGCCATAACAAGTGAAGCATTACAAGATCTCCAATAATATGACCCAGAGTCTAAAAATATGACCCCTGATGAGGCCAGAAAGCTAGTGAAATCAAGTGGCGTCTTAATTGTAGAGGGATGGGACTTGGCTTCAGCCTTTATCATTGATCAAATCAGAAGGCAGCCAAACATTAAGTTCACAATAGAGACACAAGTAGGGTAAATGATAAAAGGATGTGGCTACAATGCACAATCTCAAACCCTGGCTATGTGGGCTCTAGCCCCAAAGAATCAAAAACCATCATTAATAAATGTGCAAGAGAAGATGGAGGGAGATAAAATAATATGGTTTGTACATAATAAAGGGGACCTAGAGATTTCTCAGGCCTTAACCCACTTTTCTCATTTGAATGAAGCAAAGGTTGTTCAAATGTCTAACAGGTACTAGAATTTTTTTGAGTAAATGAGCCTCATTGCAAAAGATAGAGAGCTGGGTCTAATAAAGATCAGTTCTATGGAGAAGATAATTGTAGATCTAACTCAAAAGATGCAAGAGATCTCAGAGGTTGTTCATGTTGATCCTAAACAAGCAGAAGATGCACTTGTGCAGACAGAGGATACAAGGGATACTCAGAGGGAAACAAAGAAAAAGGATGCATAAAAGAATAGTGTGGCTTTAGAAGCCTTTCTAAATATCATGCAGCATAGGATTAACATCCTAAAAGATAAAGTTGATTTAGTGCATGGGGCCTATAATAAGTTACCTGGCCTAGAAGTAGAGGTAACTAGTTTTGTATATATTTTAATCCCCTACTTTGGGACTTGGTCAGTCAGGACCAATTTATTTAAAAGATTAGCATCCTTACAACCACTAAGGGAAGATTTTCCAGAGATTGTCACCCAAGTTGGAGATGAAATAGATTAGATTGGGGTGACCTTGTCCTTTTTCAAAGGCAACAAAAATTAGATAGAGACCAGGTTGAATATGTTTGGGTCTGATTATAATAAATTTGTTCCTTCAATCAAGTCAGAGGACAATCATATAAAAGCAGTAGAGATTTGGAGAAATTAATTTGATTCATTACTGCCTAGTAAAGAGGCATTTATTTCTGATATAATGGAATTAGATTTGGAGAGGTTTAATAAAACCTTGGATGAGGCATTTAAGGCCGAGATAGATTTTATTAAATTTATAACAGATGTCAAGATCATAAAAGATGCTAGATGGAAAAGGCAGAAGGCATAACTCGAAATCATTCAAAGATTTAGTTGGACTACAAAGGAAGATGTAGCAGCATGGGATGTTCTTACAAAGCCCAAGAAAAATAATCTTTCCACAACTGACCTTGACATCATATATGAGGAGTAGAAGGACACATGGCACCTGATCTTTGATCACAGGGAGGTTAGTCATCTAAAATATTAGTGTATGTTAGCCTATAATGGTAGTCACTAACTCTCGCAACAACTATAGGAGGCTATCCAGAACATATTCAGACAAAGGTGTCAACTAGCAGAAGATTTAAAATGTTTAATTTGCTTGTATTCCTATTTTGTCCTTCCACCGCTTCATGTCTTCTTGTCTTTTGTCTTCTTCTAAGTTTTTAGGGTTAGGTCTTAAACTGTCTGAAGCTTGTTGCATCCTTAATTTTGAAGGATTCCAAGATGGTTTAGACTATATATAGAGCATTTGTATCATTTTTTAGGGTGTGGTGAGATGAGAAGAGAAATATAATTGCAAGCCAGACTACTTAATTTATTCTGAGTTTTGTGCATATTGTCTTTTGAATGTATTTGAAGCAGTAATCATATTAATAAAATACATTGCAGTTTATGTCCTATATCTTGTGTTTGTCTCTTTATATTTCTATTTTATCTCTTGTATGTTTTATTTGCAAGGCATCTTAGATATACCAATTACAAGGTAATTGTGCAGTTGCTTGTGAGATCTTTCAAGGAAGGAGTAATTCTTACAAGTGATCCCAGAGAGCTAAGCATTAGTATTAGGATCTGATAATAGAGGTATTGGAATGAAAGGTAGTTTGTAAGGCATTCTACCCAAATTGCATGTATTTACATTAATCAATTATTTTGGATTTACATTTGATGTTTGACTATTTTCCCAAGGATTAGGCACTGGTTAGGGTTTGGAAAAATAGTTAATCATCATCCAATATTCAAAAAACAATAAATCATTTATATTTCAATTAAAAATACATATAAGTTTAAGTAATTGTATCAGAAAATAAAATTCAGTTTGATGATTCCTTCAAGAGAGAATCAATAGGTTAACCCTCCTAAGTTCAGAGAACGATAAAAGTAAGAGGGATGAGAATCCTTATTACATTACTGATTTCTATTGCTAAATTAATTGTTTGGCTTATTAAGCTATGTATAAGATTAATTATAGTCATTGGCATAGTTTTCTATATGTTGATACAATAAAAGGCAATTAGAAATTTAGTAAGAGACCTAATCCACTATACTAGATACTGAAAGTCGATAATCATTAGAAGGTACACTCGCCTGAGCCTGTGGATCTCAAAGTCGAAGGAGGAATTAGTCCTCAGGAATTAGGCTTTCTCTTGCATAGAGTTAATTTGGAAATATAAAGAGTAATCATTCACACTATTTCAAGAACCTACAAGAAAAATCCCTAACATCTCCAATAATATATTCTTCAAATGATCCCTTTGAACATATCTAGCAAATTTCCTTGGATTTTGTTCTAATTCTTTCTCTCCTTCCTCTAATTCTTTATTAATATTTGGAGCTTAAACACGGATGGCTCAGACATGTTCCTTTCTACGTTGTTGGATGTTAGGGAAACAAAGTATAAAGAAATACTATGAATAATAAATTGATTTGGAGCTTCTATTTAGGATAGTTAGAAGGTGTTCTAGTAAAGGATTACTATGTATTGATTCACTCCCTTTCATCTTCTCTCCTTCCTAAAATAATGATTCACTCCCTTTCATCTTCCCTCCTTCCTAAAATGATGAAGGATGTGAAAAGGAGTTTTTTGTTATTAAAATATCTGCTAGATTTGGTTCTAGAGGGTGAAATAAGTTTGTTTTAGAAGTATCTGAATGAAGAGGGATTGACGGGACTCAAAAGTCAGGAGGAAGATTTTTGTGTGAACATAATTGAAGATAAGTTTGGATATAATAAGGACAAAGAGGACAAGACAGTTGAAGAGATCATGTTAAATATGGTTTAAAATGTATACTTAAGTTTTGGTTGGACATAAAGAAGGGTTGACAGCCTTTGTTTTGATGCTTGGGGTTTCGACATGTTACTAGTGATACTAGATAAGGGATGAAAGTCAACTTCTTAGTTTTTCTATTATAGTTTTACACTTTTAGTTGATCTCCATTTTCACTTTAGAGATGTAAAAAAAATTTATTATCAACATAATGGACGTAAATCCTAACACATGAGTGTGCAATTTATTGTCTTTGTAATGTGTTTCCTCTATTAAATCAATAAAATGCATTGTTTTGTGGTTATTAATAAACTGATTGGCTACTAATTGTTATGTATGCTTCTACATTTTCAATATTATCTTATTTGTAGGGTTGAATCATGTTTTAGTCTCTTTCAATTTATAGAAAAATAGTTAAGCTATACTAATTGAATTATGTTATGTGGTGAGAAAAGTAGTTAAGGATCAATACATTGTCTCAGCCTAGTTTCAATTTTATGTTCTATTTATTATCTCTCTTTTCTCATAATTAATTAAAATGATTCGGTTTCTAAAATCCCAAAGGTTGTCCTTTAAATAATAATTCATTGCCCCTTATTTATAATTTCTAATAATAGTTATATCAGTTAAATTGGATCTCCAAAAGAATAAAGATAAAGATACAAATTTAATTGAATTATATTTGTGAATGCAAGAAAATGGATAAAAAGTGAAATACACCAACTCAAAAGTGTACAAAGACTCAATGATAAAAAAGGGAGACCTTAGATATACATTAACGATAAACTGAATTAAAATTTATTGCATTCATTCATATATATACATCTGTAATATCATATATTAGTTAGCAGTATATATTAGTAGGTAGAGGAAGGTATTTTTCAAGTGAGAGACATGTTGCACATATGCATTAGGATAATCACATGAAGCACACATTATCAGGTTAGTATGAAAACTAAACAAAAACCAATTCTGGAAATAATGTATAATAAGCTCCACTAAAGCATACAGGAATCTCATTTTACAATAGGGAAAACCCACCTAGGAAAAGACAAATTGCTAAATACTATAAGCCCTCTAACTAGTATATCTTTCCTGCTAAACAATAGTGTGTTCCCACTAAAATAATCTAACTGTGAAAACTTTTTCCATTGTGAGAAATCTCATAGGAGTGTGATTTTATGATCTATTTGAATCCATTGAGGCCTCTTGTTGTTCTACTGAGCTATCTTTCCATTCTAAAGAGCTAATTTATCATTTTATTAAGTCATCTCATTAGTATAGCGAGAATCAAATTCAAAGGTGTCTAGATCGATCCCGTTGAAATAGAGTCATAATCACCAAAATATATTTGAACTCACTAAACCGTAACCTTTAGACATAAAACAATGCTAAAAATAATAAAAGGATTAGTATGAAATCATGATGTGGGTCCCACTAGGTGTGCCAAAATCTATGCATCAAAATGTGTTTTCAACAAAATTGATCCAGCTATGTAAAACAACTTGAAATCACAAAAAAAAAGTGTAATATCATGATAGATCAAAAGGAAAACCCAAAATAAACACAAAAGAAGACCAAAGTGTAGGCCTCCTTGATGCAATGTCGCATCCTTTGATTGTAGAGTGTATATGTGGTCACAATTTTGGCATTATGATGGTGCTCTAAGTGCTCAAACTTCCTCAAATTTAGGAAGAGGTAGACATAATTTTGACTATTATTAAATTGTCCCTAAGCCTCAAAGGGGGTCCTTTCTACTCCCAAAGGGGGAATCAATAGGGTTTAATGGGGTGGGCCTCTACACTTACTAGAGAAATAGCTCACACATTAGGAGAATAAACATTGAAAATTGAGAATCAAGGGGGTGAGGAGAAGGAATTGCATGAAGAGATGAATTTTTTTGTTGTATTGCACAATGAAGGTTTCATAATTCTTGTTGTGTTATGAAAGAATGAGAGGATGCGTTGGTTATTTGTTGGAGAAAATTCAATGGAGGGCTAGGATGAAGAGACGAGAATCAAGGGTGGAGAAAGGTTAGGGTTCTCGCCTTCCATGAGAGGCTGATAAATGTCAACCTAGGAGAGCTTGAGAGGATCAAGTGTTGGAAAGAGGATGGGGTGGAGTGCATTGAATATTTTCCATAAATACACTTCTTGTCCTCACACTCCAAAGGACATGAGGAAGAGGAATAAGGAATTTAAAATTCCTTGGAATGACAAGAGGAAAGTGCACCCATGTGGGTACTTTCTAAAAGCGGGTCGCTAGGAGGCAAAGTAGTTTTTGGGAAGAATGTCATTTAAGGCATGAGTTGATATTATCCCTAATCTTCATGATTAGGGTAACACACATGTTTAGAGGAAGGGATTAAATTAATTAAAAGGGATTAGCAAGCAAGTGACAAACATAGGAGGATAAGATATTTGGAGAGAGAATGAGTTGAGGAATTAAAAATTCTTTTTAGTCCCAAGTAGGGACAAATAGATCAAATAAACTAAATTAAGTTAATAAGGGGATTTATTTTATTTAATAGATGAAGTGAGAAAAGGGGGATTTAATTTAATTAATAAATATATGGACTTATTCAATTAAATAATGAGTATAATTATTTTAGATAAATAAAATAAACTAATTTATCTAAGAATATACATTAATTAATTGAATAATAAACTACTTCAATAATAACGTGATACAAATAGAAGAATGAAAGATTACTTAATTTTATCAAATAGTAATGATAAAATGGAGGTGTCTACAATTAGACTCATGGATCATTCAAGTATAGATCTTTCTATCTCAAGGTATGCATATTACGAAGTGGCCAACTATAAGGAATTGAGATATATATGGATGTATATAATGGAAAAACATATAACATAAATGTTAGGTGTGTTGTAGTTGTGTTACTTGTAATTCATTTAATGATGATTGTATCCATTTTAATTTATGATTGGTTTTTGGATAGATAATGAGAATTAGAGTTTGATGAAGTGATTTGTGTATCTAAATCCAATAACGACATAAGCTCTTATTTTAAGATCAGTTATATTAAGTGATTCATTTTAAGGTTAAATAAGCCTCTCTTTTATTCTAACATATATTTAGTTCATATATTTCAGACTTTCTTATATTCTCACATATATTTAGGTCATATTGATCCGCACATATTTCCACTCTATTCCCTACTCTTATCTTTGACCTCTCACTCTTTATATAGCCTCCCAATGCCTATACATAATATCATTTCATAATAACTCTTAATTATCTTATTCCCAAAAAAATTTCTTTTATTAATAATATTTTACTCAATTATAGCTTATTTATGCATAATAGAGGCATTTTTGGGCTATTTAAGGTGTATATAATGGATATATATATGGGTATAGAAATTATATTAATGACATATGTAGTGCCTAAAATTTCTCTATATCCTACCAACATAGGGTATAGTGGTGCAAGAGAAACTTGAATTTGAATTACCATCTTACTCCTAGCTTGATAATGTATAGAGACACATCCAAGCACAAAATAGTGATGACAATATGAAATGAAATATTTGAAGCTGCTCTACTAGGGTTTTAATTTCATTAGTTTAGTGTATGCTTTTGCACAAGTCTAGCATCATACCATATTTAGTATAGGAAGTCCTTTGTCATAATAGCCTCGACCAACCTCAAAACAACAATTGTTGTTGCTGATGTTGGAGCTTTGGCATCTGGAAATAATAAGATCCCCAAAAAACTTATGAAAATTGTGCCCAAGGTCTTTCACAAGATACATCTTGTGGTACACCTAATTTACTTTTACTAGCTCAAGAATTTGATAGTGTGTGTCAATGGCTAGAGCAGTTTACTTTGATAGATTATTTTTTTAGGAGGGTTCCCCCTCAAAGCATGCTACCATATTAGGTCACCAAGACATGGGCCTCTCATCAGGTCTGTCTTGATGGCATCCAAAACCTAAAAAAATAGTTTTTTTTCATTTTTATTTTCTACACCTAGCCATGTTTAGATAAATTGTCAATATGGGCCTTAGTATGCTTAGCCTTCTCTGCTTGCATTTCCACCATGATCCTGATACTTTTCTATCTTTGATGACAAGAAGCTCTAGGTCCTTGTCTAGATTAAGTCACTTGGTCTCCCTTTCCCTTATTGGCCTATTTTGTAAACTATTATCTAGTCTATTAGCAAGATTCTTTGTGTCGATACTAATCAATTTTACTATGCTCGAATCTAGAAGTAGTTCTATATTGAATTTGATCTATCTCCTGACCTTGAGGAGACTATTGATATTCAAATAAGAGGTCTTTTACACACTCAATATGTGTTGTCTAAACTTTATAAATACTTGTTTTTAGTGCCAATCCTAAGAGCATAAGAACAAGGATTTTCCTCTGGCTACTCCACATGTTAAAGCCCTACCTAAGGAGCTAAAACCTCTGGAAATTTCTAAGGGCCCCAAAACAAATGAAAAATAGACCATTGTGACTTTCAAGAGGAAGGGTTACTCATATTCCACCACTACCCATAATCAACAAAATTTAGTTGTTCTATAGCAGTAACCAAATTTTCTAAGATAAAACCTTACAGAGAAGGGAAAAGAGCCAACTTCTCATGTGGGCGTTGAGGTTTTTGTTCATCTTTCTTGGGTTCAAATCCCTCAACCAAGGTTATTTCTTACCGCTTATCCAACCACTCTTTTTCACTCGTGTATCTCTTTTGGGAATGCAGACAATGGAAAAAAGGATCTAAAAAAGTGCATGGTTCCTTACCCTGGCTTCCAAAAGGTGTCTGATTTATCACATGATAGTTTCATATCCCTTGAGGAAAAGGATTATATGTAAGAATTTAAATCATGAGATTCATTATGAGGTCTCACTAACCTTTCCAAGAAGTATTCTGTGGACAAAAATTGACAGAAACATCCTGGTATAGATGTCATTTTTATTTAATAAATCAAAATTTATTTTCTCATTCTTTCTGCAACATGTATTATTTGACCAATTGGCCTAGCTTTTTCTTCAAAGGTAGGATGTGGAGGGGTGGTTACCCTTCTTGTGCCACAGTGTAAATCTTGTATGGTTGACCTTGATTCTAATCTCACTTAGCAGCTGGTGTGGATCCCCATGTCAGTTGATAATCATTCTTTTGGGATCATTAATGTTTATGTTCCCAATAATCTTGTGGACTAGAGATTTCTTTGGCAATGGATTGTAGATTCATTTTTTTTTGCTACTTGGGTTTTATTTGGAGACTTTAATATGGTTGAGGTGGCCTCTGACAAAGAAGGCTTGATTCACCTTTTATGGATAACTAGAGAAAAAGAGGCCCCTTATGTATGTGCAATAAATTGGAACTTTTTGATCCCAAAACCAATTGTTTCCATCCTCGACATATTTTTCATATGTGGAGAAATTTTTTGGGTGGGTTTTGAGAGTTTATTTAAATATATTTATCAGTCCATGATATCAACACAATATTTTTTCTCTATGCTTCTTATCAAGATCTACCATTTTACCTCTCCCTGAGGTTACTTTGTTAGACCACTATTCCATCAAGTTTAGCATTGCATGACAAGTGAGTCATGTTTGTCCACCTAAGACCCAATTATTTTTAATACCTCATTACCAAGTCATCAACCCATGATTTCCAATATTTAGTAGCTTTAGAACCTAGAGTGTTGTTTGAATCAACAATCCATATGGATTGCTTAGTGGAATTGTGTTATTCAACACACATCTAGATTTCTCTAGATTTATGGTTGCTAGCTGGCCATGTATTGTCAGAGGCCCTGTGAGGATACCACATTTCATCTTCACCATACCACAAAGTATCTTTCCATCAAAAATTTGTCTCCCATCTTTCACATTTAGGTTTCTTAGCTCCACTACAGAAGTAAATCACAAACGGTTGCACCATTGATGACACCTATATCAAAGGAAGATTTCACTAGCCTTAAGATGGGGGATCATGCTTCCAAATAGTTTTCCTTGGCTCTTTGTGCTTTCCATTCCTCACTTCGTAGAAAAAAAAATAAGGACATCCCTATAGTTCTCTCTAAGATATTAGACATTCTCCAAGCATTTGTTCTTTATTATGAGAAATATTTCACTTCCTAGGATGCTTCACCTAAGTAATATAGAGCTCTCCAATATATCCTCAATTTTTTGCCCTCTTTGGTTTCTAAAATGCAAAGTATTTTCTATGGAAAGATGTCTTTCAAGGACATCAAGGATGTTATTTTATCCATGGATGATGACAAGACCCTTGAGTGTGACAAGTTTACTTGAAAATTCTACAATGTTTTTTGGTTTTATGTGGGACATAATTTGTGTAAGGTCTATATTGAGGCCTTTCACAATCAATCTATGGTCCAATTAATCAATAGAGGGAATATTAATTTCTTAAGTAATATAGGAGATATTGAAGACATTTTTGATTAGCAGCCTATCATCCTACTCGTGTGTCCTACAAGATCGTTGCCAAGGCCTTGGCCTTGAAGATCTTCCATTTTCTTTTGGAAATTAACAAACTAGTTCAGATTGGTTTCATAATATACAAGTTCATTCTTGATAGCATTGTTGTCATGCAGGAAGGAATGAGTGGGTTCATCCTTCCTAATAGAGTTTCATCTTCCTCAATTTATTTTACCAAATCCTATGACCAAATTGAATAAAATTTTATCTTAGTCATGTTGGGTGCCCTTGGATTGGGTTCCTATTTTATCTAGTCTATGAAAATTTTGGTTAGGATGCCTCCATGTGTATCACCATCAATATCCATCATTGTTTGGATTTTAGGACTTTTTTTCTATCTACCAACGGTTTCCTTTAGCTCCTTCATTGTATGTTCTAGTTACTAAAGGCTTTGTGTGTTTGCTGGAAAACTGTATTTCCACAGGAAAGTCAATGAAATTTCCCTACCTAAGTCATCTTTGTTGGTCAATGGTCATTTTTTGGATGAATCTTTGTCACCATGATCTAAGAGGAGAAAAGAATCAAGGAATCTCTTTCTTGCCTTGAGGCCTTTTTCTTGACTTTTAATTGTACTATTCAGCGATATAAAACTCAGTGTTGTTGACAATATTTCCTTCTAACTCTATCTTGGATGTTCCAGTAGTAGTGGAAGTGGATTGGGCTTGGAGAATATTTCATTTTTCTAGCATTCCCTTTATCTTTAGGCTCTCATGTAGATGTTTGGAATTCTTTCCTTGCTACAATTGAGAAAAATCTATACTTTTTAATTGCCAAGCCACTTTTTCTAGCTGGTAAAATTTAGGTGTGTTTTGAAATCCTTGCGACCACCTACGTCTATTATTCATCTTGATGGGATCTCTTAAAATCCTCTTACAAAAATCTTGAGAAATTGTTAAGGTTTTTTTTATGTGCTCCTTCTGAGGATCAACATGGATTTTACAAATTTACTTGGGTGTTTTTCTACCTCGCACATGAATTTGGTGGTTTGGTGCTTCTTTCTACCTAGAAGTAAGGCTTGGTATTGTGTGCTAAGTATATTATTTGTGCCATTTATGGAAATGTGGCTTGGAAAATCATTCTTCGACATTGCATTTAATTAGTATATCTAGTTAACATGATAGCTTGGAAGGGGATTGGCCTTCAAAGCCTTCTAGTTTTGACATATGTTGTTCATATTGAAGGTATTTTGTGGTCAAAATTATAATTTTGCATACTTGGGAATTTTTCAAACCTTGTCTCTAGTGGGTCAAGTCTATATTTAGAGAAATCCTCTCATTGAACAACATAATATTTGGTGATCTCTACTCATTCAAGTCCAATAGATTCCTTTGGCCCAACTATCTGAGATTTGTGCTCTGCATTTTCACAAACAAGGTATATGCACACTTTGGGACTTTGTTTTAAAAGCCACCATGAATCTTCATTCCTAGGGAGATACGAAAGCTCAATATCATCTTGTCTAGACAAATCAAAAAATATTTGATAGGTTCATTTCTACTCTACCTTTGAATACGCTACATAAGATCAACATTCACTCTATGAAGCCCTAGTAGAAATATTGGTGTTGGTATCCCAACACACCTTTTTACAGCTACAATTCATAGCTAGGATATTGTTGGCTCTCTTTACACCTTCCAATTGTTCCTGAGTTAAATCTTTGGTGGTATTTTCAATCCCCTCAGCCTATTTGGCAATACAAGTTCTTGAATATTTGGTCTGGAATTATTGAACCTAACTCACCCACTTTGTCTAGTGTCTTCATTTCCAAGGCTTACCTTTGTGCTCCCACCTGCAACATATGGATAGTCCTAACCTTGCTTTCCCTTTTATGGGAAACCAAACTCTTTCAAACACCTCTTCTTGTTTCTACCATTGTGATCAATTTTTTTGGAGTTGGATTCATGATTTCTTTTGCCCCTTCTAGCCAAAACCATTTTCCTACCATATGGCTCTTTCCAGGGATCAACTTCATGATGAAATATAACTGATTGAATGTTTGAAAATGAAAAATTTGATGATCACTGAGATATAGAAGGTATATGCAAGACATTAAATTAGTTAATGTATTATATTGTCATTGATGTCAACTTGATATGGTATGATTTCTCATACACATATTGTCATAACACTTAAAGATCCGAAGAGACAAAGTTTTTGTCGTCGGTCATCATGTACACCGAGTGACAGTGAACCCCGAACATAGAAGTTCACAAGTGTTACCCGATGGACAGTGTTACCTGGGAAAGTGATACCCGAGAAAGTAGTACCAAGATAACTATAGTTGTCACCAAACAAAATTGAATTTGATGCCCGAGCTATGTGTAGTAGTCACCAAGCACAACTAAAGTGTTGACCGACGGGAACTGAAGTTAGGAAAATGACAAAACAACTTAGTTGGCAGAGCTAATTATAGAGTTGACTGATTGTTTACTTTGTTTTCATCGATCCGTTAAAATATAAAGATAAGAAGGATATTTAAAGAATGTTTTATTCCAGAAAACAAGGAGATTTTTATAGATCAAAACTAAAGCAAGCATGGCGAGCTTTACGAATCAAGAAGTGGTCAACAAAGAAAACAAGAAGGACAAGAAATGGTAAAATCGTGTCTATAAAAGGAGACAAGTAATTCATTATTAAGGAGAGGAATGTTGAAGAGAATTCTGGTGAAGATAGAAGTCTTCATACAGATCTGATCATGCAAGCTAAAGAATAGAGCTAAGAATTCTGCAAACATCGAGCAACAGAGAAGGAACAACATTCACTGAGCAAAAAGAAGTAGAGAAAAGGAATTGAAGAGAAATTTTATCAGAAGAGGTATTATGAGCTTTCAATAGATCTGAACATCTGCAAGATTAAGTTGTATTTATGAACAGATCATATACTGTTTCAGTTTAACCATTGATTCAAAAAATCTCTTAACAGAGTAGGAATTTAATCATCCTTTATATATTGAGATACATCTCAAGGAGTATCAAAAGGTTTTCATGTTGACAGCATAGTGAATGCTAGGTCAATTGATAAACTGTTAGTGATAAATCCTCTAACAAGGTCGCACTTAACAATGTGTTTTTAACCTTTAACAGGGTTGGCTCTTCACCGAGCTCACTTCAGAAGAGTGAAAATTTTGGTTTCCCGGTCCCAAGTGGTTTTTCCCCTAATAGGGTTTCCACGTTAAAAATCCATTTGTCAAATGTGTATATGGTTCATTTCTTTGATGTTTTATTTTCACATTACTAAAATAGGATTGATCGATAAATAGTAAGTTATTTACTATATTTTGGTAAAGGTTATGAAAAGATAGACTGTTATTCAATAAAGCTTAAGGAAAGGATAAAAAGTATAAAAACTGATCAATATATACATGTTATATTTACAAAAGACATACATCTTGTAAGACTGAAGATAAGTAGAGATTTTATATTTGTGGTATAAATTTTTGGGTTGATTTATTGGATTAATTTTTGAGGCCACTGATTCATCCCCCCCTCAGTTATTCTAACACTTCACATCCTCTTCAAGTTTATCCATATTTGGAATTATTTCTATATGGAGATCCTTTTTTATTTAGGGGAAGATAGGAATGCTTTCTTATTTTCTCACAGCTCTATGAATGTACTTGTTTCTCTTTTTACTAAATCTTGTATATGAAATAATGTAATGTTTTAGATTTAAATAAAAGCCAATAAAGTGGCTCTAGAGGTGGACCACTTTTAGGGTCTTATTGACAATTGGTAAAATGTCCCTTGTATAGTTCCATATTTCTTCCAAATAGTTATGCATCTTGCAACCATTGTTCACCTTGTGGCCACCAACATGGTCAAAGCTCATTCTCTTGCCACTCTCAAACCTCATGGTACCAAGCTCTACACCACCAATCTAGTGGTAGGAGTGGTTTTGATAAGCATATATCCACCTCTCCATCGTACAGGGGCTCTACCTCCAAGTGGAGTACAGGGGGTGTGAACCTACTTACTAGTTTTGGTAGTGGCTATTCAACTTTTGATAGTGGTGGTAGGTGGCCCATATCATCCAAAAGGCCCCCTATATTTGCATTGGCAACCTTTCCTACACATGAAGACAAGGACAAAGAGGATTTTGTTGCCGCAAAATATTGGGAATAGTGTCTCAACCTTGCATTTATATGTGGTTACAATTTTTAGTAAATTTTCATTTGAGCGTGAATTTTATCTATTATTTTCCTAAAGGTTCAATTTGGTTATATAAGCATGTTGGTAAATTTTCATTGCAAGATTGTGTCCAATTTTAAAGATATTAAAGTTTTTCTTCTTGAAAATTGTAGAAAAATATTGCAAATATAATTTTAGAGGATTTAGAGGCACCAAAATAAACTCAAAATATGGAAAACTAGTGTTGTGGGTTAGAAGGTGATGGAATATGCCACAAGATTTCCAACACATCGAAAGGTTCATCAATCAGACACCTGATTTGAATTTTATGGCCTCAGAAGTTTGGTCTCCTAACATAGTAAGTGTACAAAGGTGTTGAACAAATAAAATGAGATGTAAAGTGGAGTTACACATGATGGTGTGTGTGATGACACACCATAGGGAACCTTTGACTGGAGATAAGGTGGGAATTTCTTTATAAGTAGTTTTCAGCACATGATTTGTAATAGCATTTGAGAGTTTCTTGTATTGTATCTCCTATATATTAGGTGCTTGAGACAAAGGGTGTGCGTAAGAGTCTTATAGCTTTTTTAGTCACCTTTGGATATCAGGTTGGTGATAGTCCTGAGAGAAGATTTCTCTACAAGTATATTTTAATCTACTATTGATTTCTAAATAATGTATTGAGCATCTTTTGAAGTGTGGGGTTTTTCTCTCAAAAGGATTTTCCCCACATAAATCATTGTGTTGTGGTATGCATGTTATTTTATGTTATTTTTGTTAATTTTTTGTAATTTCTATAAAGGTATGAGAAATGGTTTACATTAACCCACCCTCAAGTTTAGTGTAGGAAGTTGTTACACTACTTAGCTTCCTTACACAAAATAAGGACAGTATTTCCTAGACATCACCCTAGACCCCACTGCTGTATGGACAAAAAATGATGATAGATATCCTTTGTTTCCTTCATTGCTTAGGCAACTTTTATTTCTTTATTTTTCTCTCTAGGCTCTGCCTATATTTTTCATTTCTACTTGTGTGTTTTATGTTCTCCAAGATCTACTTGCATAGTCCCGAGGGGTGATCTCATACCTCCTCTTTTTCTAGTAGTGTATTATATATTAATGAAACTATCATTCTATTCATCAAAAAAATAAAAATATTAATGATTACAAATATATGCGAGAAATCAAACTTATTAAGAATGCACAAGTCCTTTTAGTTTTTGTAATTCCCTCCAAGAATGAAAACATCTATGTTACTCTTCAAATCAAAATTTGAAGAATATGCCTACTTTTACCCTTGCTAAGGCTTAAAATACTAAAACCTCAATGTCATTCGTTAGGAACAAAGACAATGACTAGTGTAACCATTCTACAAGCTTATATTATATAGTGATAAAGCCAACATTAACATTATAAATTAAATCTCAGTAGGTAAATAAAATTGAAAAGTAAAAGAAAAGGTGTTACATGTAACAACTCATCTCAAGCCATGGGCCTAAAATTGGTTACAATTCAAGACGATGATCATCACACTTTTAAAACAAAACCCATTAAAGAACATGCTCATAGAGAATCTAATATATTCATGTCCATAAACATAGACCAAAATGATCACTTTAAATGTTTGTACAATCAAATAAGACTCAAGTTTCAATAATAGTAACAATAAACAAGAACACAATTCAAAGATATAGCTTAGTGTTTAGCTCAAAACCCCACAAAGAAAATAATTGCAAGTCTTCTCTTATTTTTTTAAGGTTTGAACTTTCACTCAAGTATTCTTCAAGTTCAATAGAATAACAATAAATATACTTCAAGTTTAATGAACTCAATAGGTACAGGGTCCCTTTTAGTATTTATATTTTCTACTATTATTTACCATCTTGGAGATCTTGTGTAGACTATTAAAGTTATTTTGGTTTTTAGTTCTGATACTTTTAGTAGTATAGTTATGTTTACTACTGGGGATGTCCCTAGGTGACCCTTTTACTAAGAGTTATGTTAGTTTATATGGTATGTTGGATAGGATTTTCGAGGACTATTATTTCCTTTTGATTATGTTGATGATCGTTATAATTTGATATTTTTGTTATTCCTAGTTAGTGATTAGTGTGTTATTAATGTGTTGCTACTATCTTTTTGTTTACTAAATGTCCTTTGGGATTTTTTACTATTTAATGGGACAACACCCTTGCTTTACTTCTTTTAATATAAAAAACAATCACTATACAACAAAAAAGGTTCTCCCCCATTTTCCCTTTACTTTTGGTTTCATTTTTCTTCCCCCTTAATCTTCCATAACAACCTCTGCCTTTCTCTTTCGTTCTCCACCTCATACAAAACCTATATTTAAGTATGGTGAGCCCACAATAATTTACAAGAATCTAAGCCAAGGTAAGAAACTATCTATTAAACTAATAGAGAATAATGAATACAAAAAATGACTATTAAGACCAAAATCTTGTCTACAAGCTTGAAGGTTTGAAATTAAATGCACTACCAAGAAAGTTAATGCTCAAATCCTTTAGATTGTGCTTCTATCTCCCAATTTTGATGCCTACATGGAATAGGAACTATCCAATTATTTAAATAAAAAAACTTGGGAAAATAGATAGTACGATCTCTTTACCAAGTTTGTTAGGTTTAAAACTCATCACAAGGTTAGAAAAATATTGGAGTAAGCCAAGAATCTGAAAGTGCAAAAATAAAACTTCCCCTACTAAAACAAAAATAGTGCACAAAGGCATGTCCATCATATATGAAATGAAAGTGTACAAATATAATGAGTAACCTTGAACCTATAGGCAAGGTAGATAAGGTGAGAAGGTAAGAAACAACTTACTACCCTTCCAAACATGTGACTCTTTTGAGCTAACTTGACAAGTGTGTGAGAAAACCTCCAATGATAATGTGCTAGGTGTCTCACAAAAAGTGAGGATACATGTCTCAACAACATAAGGACAGAAAAATCCTAAGAAAATTTAAGCTAGGTGTGAATAGGATAAATATGATTAGATAACTATGTGTATAATGATACTATTTACATGAATATCCTCCCTTAAGTGCAACATAGGGAGTAATGTATGCATGATGATGAGTCCTAGAAATTAGACAATCTTAGATACTCATGTAAAAATTTCTCACAAATTGGAGATAAAGGAGAAACTCCAGTGGGACAAAACTCCTCTTTTAAAGAGAAATGATGCAATTTGGAATATACAAGTTTGAGGAAGATAAGTGATATAAGGAAGGCCTCATTCTTCTAACACAAGTTTAATAATGATCCCCCATGGGAGAAAAATAAATATGTTGCGTGACCCCCAAAAAAATGTGAAGTAATGAGCTCCATGTGAGAAAATGCTTCCTCCCAAAACTAATAGTAGAAAAAAAACCATGTAGGCTCCCCTCAAAATGATGCCTATAGTGTAGGTAAATTCTTGACATTGGATAGTAATGATGATCCATGAAAGGTAAACAAAATTTATTCCCTTGGGAAGAAAAAATACTAAAAATATGTGCAAGAGGACCCCCCATTCTAGATATAAAGATGTAGGAACTATAATGTGTTGCAAGATGTGTATCCTTGGTCTCCTTGTGATGTGAAATACGGTTCTTGGGTTCACAACATGGATTAACTACCTCTCATGTTATATAATTATAGTAGTTGAATCAGGCATTAATAGGTTGATATTTTGGTGCAATGCTAACCACAAATTGGTATCAGAGCCTAAGTCATAGGTTCAAACCCTGCGCTTATGTTGGGGGGATATTGTTGCAAGGTGTGCGTCATTGGTCTCCTTGTGATGTACAATGTAGTGCTTGGGTTCATTACATGGCTTAATCATCTCCTGCATTCTATAAGTCTAGTGGTTGTATCGGGCATTAATAGGTTGATCTTTTGGTGCAACTATAACCAACACAATGGATGTCTTTGAAATCTTCACATGATCCAAAGGCACATATGATACCCGTAAAAGATGCTCAAGGATCTCCAAGTCAATCTTGATATGATGGATCATGCAACAAAATAAATTTAGAAAAACATACCATGGATGTATGGTGATATATGGACCAATGATAATATAATAATGATGCAAATGATGACAATTGTGTCAGATTAAACCCATGATGATCTGTAAAATCTTTCTCAATAGAAGTTGACGTAGACAAGTAAAGAGAAAGATCCAAATATTGTGATGGTGATGCAACTTTATTAAAGCTAACATTAGATAGAAGATGAAAGTCCTCAATGGTGTATTTCAAATCTCCAAGGCGGGATTCTATGAAAAGACATGAAATTTCAAGTAGATATACATCCCAATGTGGAAGATTGGGACAAATAATATTAATATCTTGATGCATAGAATGCTCGCAGCTCATGGATGAGTTTTTAATTGATTTAAATTAGCAATAGGTTTTATAGGTTTTTCAACCATGGATAGAATTTGGAAGAGATTATGTGAGAAGTGAGGAAATAATTCATCTCCATGTTGATTATGTTAGGATTAAGTAATACTAAGAGGGGGGTGAATCAATATTACAACACTTTAAACATGAACTTAATAAATTCCTACTTAACTAGATAATTTCTGAAATGAAAAAAACATAAGCACAAAACACTCGTAACACCATAATTTTTTGTCGAGGAAACCCTGGCCAAGGGAAAAACCTGGTGGGGATAGTACCCACAAATATGTACTAAAATTATTGTGTCCATGTTAGGATACCTATCCTTGTTAGGAGATGAATATTACAATAGTACATTTCCTTGTTAGAGGAATACAAAACCTTGTTAAAGATATACTGAGCCAACTGCTCATACAATCAGAAATATGATTCTATTACAATGCTTTATCAAGAATGAACAATACAAGCATCTATTATGCTTAGGTAGTTCCATTTGTAGCTTGCATCAGCGTCTGTCTGATTCTACCATCACAATGCATCCATTCGTTCGTTTGCATCACATCCATATAATCTTATATTCATCACTCACACATTGCTTCTCAAAAGCTCTTCATATATATATATATATATATATATATATATATATATATATATATAGACACACACACACACACACACAATTACCCAGTCGGCTCCCAAATACATCACAAAATAGATTTAATGCTTATACAAAAAGTAATTACCAATTTGGTGATCATACATCATCAAAACATAGGTAATCCACAATCCAAATCCAACATAGTGTTGTCTGACTTTCAGTCACTCTTTTTTTGGCATTCTTGGAGTCATATGGTCATGTCAAGTCAGTCTGGTCAGTCTGAGTCTATGTCTAAGTCTTTCTTAGGTAGGCTATCTTTGTCGCGTTCCCTATCTTTGCCTTTCCTTCTCTTAGCCGGGCAGGTTGTTCTGAGGTCTTTTCATATTTGGGTAAGTTGTAGATCCTAACTCGGCAAATATTTGTGCTCCAATTGATGTTCTTTCTCAGGCAGAGATCAAAGACTGGTATGGATCGATGCTATAGGCCTCAACGATCCTAATGCAACAAACGGTGAGCAATTTGGTTAAGAAATGAGCGAGAATGAGCTCGGCGGGATTTCACAAATCATCTTCTCCATGGCGGAATTCTCACAAAGAAGGTAATTTTCCGCAAAGAAGAACTTTGAGCTCGGCGGGTTTTGCACCTCTTTGGTGATTTTTCGCAAGCTTAGTTATAGTAAGGTGGGCCCGATGTATTAAAAGGGAATATTATTGTTTTAAGAGATCAAATAAAGCATGTGTTTTAAGTGGAGAACCCCTTTTCTCATTTTTCGCGAAGAGAACCCCTTTTCTCATTTTCTGCAATGGAGAAGTGAGATGGTCATTTTCCGCCGGCGAAGCACTTTTTCTATTTTCCGCAATGGAGAAGTGAGATGGTCATTTTCCGCCGGAGAAGCACTTTTTCTATTTTCCGCAATGGAGAGGCACTTTTCCAATTTTCCATAATAGTGCTCGTAGATGGTTGAAGCAGGAAATCCAGAATCAGGTGCGCCACAGCCATTTGCGCACTCAGTCTACCAAAACCCGTCGTCTCATGTTTTGCAGAAAAATGACATTTCAACTCCGTGGCCCAATGGATTCAGCTCGATAATGCTGGTTGAAGATGAAGAGTTTCAGATTCCATAGTGACTATTCGAGTGCTCAGATTTGAAAAGTCTTTTTATTTGTATTCTGTCTCTTTGTATTCGAAGAAGAGGAAAGGTCATTGGCTCTTAGAAGCCTGATGTATTGTAGGGTCTATAAATTCTTAAAAGAATTCAGTATACGGGGTCGGAAAACTTGTTAATGAAGCAAGAGTGATTCTATTTACAAAAGTTGAATTCATGTTTGTTGTTCCATTTTCATAGTCTATTTGCATGGTGAATAAAAGAACAGTTATAAGTGGAACTGCTTTTTCTTAATGAATGCCATTTCATATCAAAAATTGTGATGTAATCAATTCTAGTTGGTCCTTCATTTGTAATTCTTCCTCTGTTCACTCTTTATTTTAGTTGCATTTCTGAATGGAAAGTACACCTATGTTCTGAGACTGTGATTTCTTCCTGAATTCTATTTCTTGCTAAGCAATTG
>MU223540.1:1518175-1539422 GCA_018584345.1 Thuja plicata | reverse complement strand
TATATATATATATTAGGAGATATACAAAGCATGGGAGCAGATTTATCTGGCATAAAGAGTATGTTAACTTCTTATATGAATGGATAAAGAAAGGATTATTCAAAAAGAGAAGGTGAAACATCTAGGTCAGAAAATAGTGATTCAAATTGAAATATTCATTTGGGACCTAGGAACTAGATACTAAAAGTAGATATGTGCAAGTTTCATGGAAGTGATCCACTGACATGAATAAATCAAATGGAGATTTTTTTGATGTACATGAAATACCAAGTGGACAAAAGGTTACTATGGCATTCTTATATCTAGATCCAAAGCAATTAATTTGGTATCGATGGCTAGGCACTCAACAATAAAAAGGTCTCTCAGTCTCATGGCTAGTTTTTGCAAAAGAGCTACAATCACAATATAACAATAGTGCGACCAACTTCTTCAACCAACTAGCAAAAACTTCAACAAACCCGATGTGTAAAAGATTACAATCAACAATTTCAAAGTCTATTAATGAGAGTGGATACAATTACAAAGGAGAATTTGAATGACTTACTTTAGGAGATTCCCAAATACCACATTCAACATGAGAGGTGTATGTTTAATCCTTCTACAAATGAGTCATTTTTCTTACACGTAGGGCAGAGGAAAAATATTTAAGTTCTAGAAAGCAAGGGGTTAGTGGAATAAGAGAAAAAGGATTCTCAACACCTTCTCATCCTCAACCCATTAGAGACTAACACCACAACAAATTGAGGATATGAGAGCAAGATGTTTATGTTTTGATTGTGATAGCAAATACAGTTAAAGACATAAATGCAATGTAAGGGAATTGTATATTTAAGGTTTGAATGTGGAAGAAAAAGAAGAATCATTATAAGAAAGTGACAGAGTTAAATGACTCCAAGCAAAGCATTTCTTTTTTTTCACTCGTCGATTTTACCACCCCACAAACACTCAAACTAGCGGGTTTCTTGAAAAGGGACAAAGTAACAATTTTGATAGCCCCTGGTAGTACTCATAACTTCATCAAGAAAAAGTTGGCTACACATTTGTATTTTTTTATATACCCAGCTCCAGAGTTTCAAATTTTAATTAAGTCTGGTGGTAAAACACTTCCATCAAATCCAAAATGTCCCCTTTTATGGCACTATATGGATATCATCCTCATTCCATCACATCATCATTGCAGGTTTTACCAAAAGTTCAAGTTGTAGAGGACCACTTGCTTCATCAACAAGTACTTTTGGGACTCAAGGAGAATTTGGTCATGCCACAAAATTGAATGAAACAACAAAGGTCAACATTGTAGTGAAAGAAGCTTTGGAGTAGGGAATTGGGTATTCTTGAGATTGTAGTCTCATAAGCAAATATCATTATAGCAACAAACAAAGAATAAAATTATGTCATCGAAATATTATGGTCCATGCCAACTCATGCAAAAGATAGTGTTGTGTACAAGCTGAAATTGCCACCAACAACAAAGATACATAGAGTTTTTTGTGTTTCTTGTTTGAAGAAAGTAATAGGAAATAACATACCTACAAAAATCAATATAACTAGAGCTTGATGGAGAAGGACCATATTAGAACCATAATTCATTCTCCAAACAAGTACAAAGAAGCTAAGGTCTAAAACACTCAAAGAATGCCTCGTTCAGCAGAAGAAATCTACTAGTTGAAGATGTCGCATGTGAAGGTGAAGAATTTATTCAGAAGAATCCTCACTTAGTTGGCACTAAGGACAACGCTTCTCTAAAGAAGGGAGGTATGTTACGCCCTTAATCATGGAGTGTGTATGGTTGTGAGTAGATCAATTTATGCCTACCTTAACTCGTAATTGAGTCATAATGTCGGTATTGCATTGTTATTTAGTTAGTTGGGTCAGACTTACACTTATATATTCATATTTAGGTCGACCATAATGCTATTTTAGCCATAGGGGATATATAGGAGGTAGTGTACCTTATTTTAGCATATTGAGTATTGAATTTTTATTGAAGATTATTGAAAGTATCCCCCTTGAAGTGGATAAGGAGGTTGGAGGTTGCCTTCTTGAAGTGGCATATTATTATCAAATAATTAAAGCATATTTCATATTATATTTTTCATTGTGCAAATTATTTCATTACAATTTTATTTCCTTAAAAACTACATTTTGACTATACACTACCCTTTTTGTCTTAAGTTTCTAATACTTATATCCTTTGACTCTATCATTGTACTTGATGAGGATACATATCTTCTCTTCAATTTAAAATATAGATTATACCTCTTCTCCAACCCATGTACATATTCCTAAAACATTGGTATGTTGTAATAAATGCTTCTTACTAGTTGAAGGCTTGCTTCTTTCGAGTCGAACTCCTTAGCTTACATGTCCATATTATATTATGTGAAACAATATGTTAATCAAATATAAAGTTGTTCTCTAGCTTCTTCCCATTTTTTTAATCCAAACTAACTACATTGAGCATACTCCTAGCTATCTCCATCAATGTCATATTCATCTACTTTTCAATTCTATTATACTTATTGGTATATGAGGTTGTCTTATGCCTTGAAATTCCATGTTATTTGTAAAAGTTAAAGAACACTTAAACAAATAACCATCATGATTCTTAACACATTAATAGTTTCTTAACACATTAATAGTTTTTCAATACCTAGCTCTCAAGATTAGCTTTTGGGCTATTTAAAATTTGAGAAGACCTCATATTTTCCTTAATATTTTTATCAATAAAATAAATTAAATCGATCAGATTTCCACAATCCATTAAATTTAGAGTTGAATTTCTGGCTTAGATTGTGTATGTTTTTAGCATCTAAAATTAAATCAAGGTTTCGGATCACACTCCGTGATCCATCATCAGGATATAAGAGCAAAGAGCAATAAGGAAGTGTAAAATAAGCTGCAAACAGGGCCTCTCTTAAAAGATAAAGGAAGGGCTGGGGTGAGAAAGAAGGCACGAAAAACAAGGGGGAAAAGGGGGAACAGACAACCTAGGAGGGAAAAGGAACAAAGTAATAATACAGTCAAATCAATCCTCACCTCTTGAAAAGCACAAAAAATGACCTTAAACTGTATTCTTTTCTTTATGTGGAAGACAGAATTCAATACCTTCAAAACATGTAATTAGCCTTTATTTACAGTTTACTAGCTACATACGTCTGCTTTGCAGATGTGTCAGAAGGAATCCCAATGATAAATTGTAAATCTCAGTGCAAATCAAATATTGGAAATGAATTTTAACTAGCTGAACGAAATTTGAGAGCAAAAGAATAATACAATTGTTCGATAATTTTATCGTTTTTATGCACCATCTTAAACTGCCTTTACAAGAATCCTACCACACGCAAGTAGCATTTTCAGAGCTGATCTGAGTATAAATGGATGTCTGTAAAACCTGGAGACAACAGCAAACAGTAGTATTAAATATATAAAAAACTTAATGAATCGGTATAAAAAATGTATATTGATATTTATCTAATTTCTGAGAGATAATATGAGAACTGACCCAATTGCTGTGACTCCCCATGTTGTTGCACTGTACATAAACTTGCCAGCATTCCACAATTTCTTGATTTTGTTTTTTCTATTCATGCTTTCGAGGGCAGTTGAAAGAACTGCACAAGTTAAATAAATTAGTTGAGACTGAAAAGGAGGTGTCTAATAGTGCTGCTTTCCATTAAAATACCAAGTTGAAGAATATGTTAGCAAAAAGGTGAAACCAAAACAACTCTGGAACTTACATTTTTGTAACTGCTCTGGTGTCATTTTCTGTAAACTCACACATAAATTGAAGTTAAAAGGGGCAAAAGACAAAAATGTGACATTCCTAATCACATAAGCTTCCTTTGAGTTTGAAAATAACTAAGTGCAAATCTTAACACAACTTTGATGATATAGTAATATACATAAGAATGCTTATTCTAATTCACAAGCTATCTTGCTAATGGATCCAAACCTTTCCTTGTGGATCAGAGAAAATACAATTTGCAATGAATACGGAAATTGCATCCACTATATCTTCCTCTGTAACAACAATGAAACCTTCATTGTCTAAACCACACTTTTCCACCGCATTGCTTGGAACCATATCATCTGTAACCCAGAGCCACCAACTTGGATCTTCTAGGTTTACGTTAACCATTGTATCCCCTGAGGGCATTAACTTTGTAAACACCCTATTCAGTCTCCCACTAACCATCATAGAATATTTTATAAATAAAGTAAAATGCTTCAGAGCATCTGTACAAACTCCAAACACATAAACAGCATTGTTTACATTTGAAAGAAAAGCAGTTACAATAGCACATAAAGAAACATGAAGGAGCATATTACTAACCTTCAACCTCCTCAATTACTCCTGGGTCATCAGCTGTGACTTCTCCACTTTCAGTTAAGGTATTTAATTTGGTCAAAAAACTTGAAGATTCCACAGTATTTCTTATTCGTTCATACAACTGCAACAAGAAAACTTTGATCTGATCACAAGTACAAGAATATTGCATCTATCCCTGAAACTACAATGAAGAAATACAATAGATTTTTTTGCAACCAATATAGAATGAGATATATGATTACAAGTTTATAATTGATTTTGGAAAAACATAAACATACATTTGTCTTGGATATAGTCTTGTAATTTAGGCCCACTTCCCTCAAAGCTCGTATCCTATAATTAATGATGATAACATC
Organism: Thuja plicata; assembly: GCA_018584345.1. Lineage (NCBI taxonomy): Eukaryota > Viridiplantae > Streptophyta > Pinopsida > Cupressales > Cupressaceae > Thuja > Thuja plicata. The sequence continues at coordinate 1,534,733 of MU223540.1, read as the reverse complement.
ATATGGCAAATTAAGATGAAAAATGCAAGTGTCTGGTAATGATTTCTAAATAATGTCTACTCTATCTTACTCCTGTCAGAATCACTACAAAAGTCCATGCAAATAGCTATAAATTAAATCCTAATTGACAATAGCATTCTCGAAAAAAAATTGAATCCCGATTTTGTGAGATAAATTGAAGATAAGCCATGAGAGAATAGATCTGGTAGAGAGTGAAATGCATGTGAGTCACAAACGGTAAAGGGAGTCCCCAATTAGAAATAGTCCAAATGTTGAATGAGAGGAGTTCGAACACTTGGATTGAATGATATATTCAGGTGACAGGTGTTATGGTAAACCCTGGCAAATGTGGGCGTACCCGATGTTGTGGGCATCCAAAAAATGGCCCCACAATGAAACAAAACACAATATATAACTTAAAAAGCCCCTCCCTGGTGCAAGAGCACCTAGGGGTTAGTGATAAGTCCTCAAATTTTGGCTTGTAAGACCTTGTGAAGGTCATGTCAGGAATAAGGGCTAGGAGTCCATTAGGTTGGTTAGGATGGAGTTTGAAGTGTTTTGTCATTGTTTGTAACTTTGAAAAGTTTGTCAAGAAATTGCTCAATGGGCACATAGACCAAATGTGAGCACACCATGTAAAATGAGTTCATAGGGGTTAGGGTGATGTTTTGTGATGGACATGTTTTGGGAGTCTCAATAGTTCATTCTGCACCCATAGATTGGGTAGATGTATTGGTAGAAGCCATTTTGTGAAAGTTGCAAAAAGTTGCCAGAGCAACTTTTGCAACTTTTCAAAGTTGCTTGACAACATTTGGTCAGCATAGTACATTTTTTGTGCCAAGGTAGTTAAGGGCATGCACTATGGATTAAAAACACCTTGAGGCATATATAAGACCTCTCAAGGCATTTGTACGAAGGTTGGTTGCCTTTTGATTAATTTTGCTCTAATCAAACAGTCAGCAGTTTTCTGAGAAATTGTGCACAGTCAGGTTGTAGCTTAAGCAACTCATGTACAATGGATTGAATCTGGTTTCTTTTCGATGTAAATAGTTAGAATAGGGTATTTACTTCCTCTGTGTGCTTTGTGGTTTCATTTTTTTTTGTACAGTTTTGTTGCTTAAATAAAAATCAAGAACCAAAATTGTGTTCACTGGCAGTTTTGGGGTCTTGGTAAAAGAATGCCTCCAACTTAAAACTCCACCGTGGAATCTTCACAGCCATTGGAGGTCTTTGAGTGGAGGCTATGTACAGTCTTTTCCTTTTGGTGGCATGTCAGAAAACTCAAAACCAAGATTTTGAGCATGCCCTAGGTGAGCACAGTGAAAGCCCGATTAGGGACTTTTGTGTTGCAGACTTTGTTTCTTGCAGGAGCGGATTAGGAAATGCAATCCAGGGACTTAGAAGGTTGTAAGGGGATCAGAACTAAGCATAGACATGAGATGAAGTCCCTCTGAATCCATCTGATAGTGTTTTGAGTTGAAGAATCAGTTTAAGGATGCAATTAGGCCTACATAAGTTGTTTAGGGTTTGGGCATAGTACGGAGGATTGAAGAGCCAAAACCTACAAAATCTTCTAGTTTTCCAAATGGGTGCTCAGAATGGTGATTTGTTCAAGGGGTTGTTTCCCAAATTCTTGAGTTAGAAGACAAAAACCCTAAAACTAGGCCTACTAGAGACCTAAGGCCTAATAGGCTAAAATAACTACAAATTTTGCAAGCGATGAAGAAATGTTTGGAAGGGCAAGCAGTTTAAAGGAAGGATTAGGGTTGGTGACAAGATAGGAAGTCCTTCTCAATTCCTGCAAGAACATCCTGAAGTTGTGGAAGAATTGAGAGAATGGTGAATCAGCTAGTAGAGAAAAAGTTGGAGGTAAGAAGTGAGAGCAATCCTAGTTGATTGGGAAACCTAATTGGAGTGATCAGAGAGTGAGAAGATGTCTTTAAAGTAGTTGATTGAGCTAAGGACAATTGAGGTGGAGTAAGACAATTAGGTAATCCCTATCAAGCCTAAAGATTTGGGCAGGAAGAGGTCATATGTCAGATATTGAATCAGTTGGTGAATCCGACATGGTGACCAATGCAAAGTTGGCCAAGAAGGTTGAAGACCAAGAAGAGAATAGGTTACTTAAAGAAAGGTTGGAGCAATTGGAAAACAAGTTGGGGGATGTAGAAATAAAGACTGAGGAGGTTAGTGTGAAGATAAATGAGCAAGAAGCAAAAGATAAAGCTATAGCAGAGGAAGATGAAGCCCCTGAACCAGACCATGTTCTACAAGAAGAGCCCTTTCTTAAAGCCCTTAAAGCCATGGGAGGAAATACATTGGAAGGAGTGTCACTCTTTAGTGGAAAGATGGAACTAGATGTGGTGATGGAATGGACTGAAGGTCTAGAAAATCACTTTGAGTGTGATGATGTAAGTGAGGCACATAAGGTAAAGGTATCCAAGTCTAAGCTAAGAGGAGCTGCTCTAACTTGGTCAAAGTTTGTCCAAGTAGAGAGACAGAAGGAGGGCAAGAATCCTATTGCTACTTGGAAAGGTATGGTAGGTCAAGCTAACAAAACCTATATACCAGAAGATTATGAAATTCAACTACACAAAAAGAGAGAAAATTTTAGGCAGAGAGACCTTGATGTCAATGCCTACACAGAGGAATTCCAAAAATTGTGTTTAAAATCTGGTGTTGCAGAAGAGGAGAGTATCAAGGTGGCTAGATACTTGAATGGACTAAGATGGAACATACAAGAAGAAATTAGTTTGTTGAGTCCCACTATAGTTCAAAGGTGCTATCAGTTGGCACTTTTTGTGGAAGAAAAGAGCAGAAGGAAGTAGGAACAGAGCCACAGAGGCAGAGGCAGAGGCAGAGATGGTAGAGGACATAGAGGTGGTTTTGGTGGAAGGAGCATAGACCAGAGGTCCCAAGGGGAATCCAAGTTGACAAAGAAGTGTGGGAATTCCAGTAGTAGAGGAAGCAACAAAGGAAGGGGATCTAATAGTAGCAGAGGTAGGTCTAGAGGGTCACGAAGAGGATCCTACTTGTTCACCATGAAGTGTTATAATTGTCATCAAATTGGGCACCCTGCCTTTAGATGTCCAAAGAAGGCTTCATCATCCCAAGGAGGGGATAGGAGAGTGAATTATATTCAAGAAGACACTGCAAGTGTAAAGTCACCAGAAGTTAATTTGGACTCAAAAGGTAGGAGAGAACCTCATGTTGAGGAGAATTCTGATCAAAGAGCCAATGAAGGAGGAACCAAGTCAAAGGAGGTCGTTATTCAGAATCAAATGCAAGACTTTGGGCAAGGTATGAAAAGTTGTCATTGATTCAGGTTCCACAGATAATATCATCTCAGAAGAAGCAGTTAGGAAACTACATTTGCAGAGAATTCCCCATAGTCATCCCTATAAAGTCTCTTGGCTAAACAAGGGTGAGCATGTACTAGTTAATGAACAGTCTTGGGTAGAATTTACCATAGGGGGATACAAGGATAAGGTGCTTTGTGATGTGTTACCTATGGATGCCTGTCATCTTTTACTAGGAAGACCATGGCACTATGATATGCAAGCAATTCATGATGGGGCAAAGAATTCTTATGCATTTCAAAAGGATGTGGTCACCTTTAGAATTCGGTCCATATAGATGAGGAAGAAGTTAAGCCTGCTGGCCCTAAGGTCCTAATAGTTGGGGGAAAAGAGCTTTTAAACACCCTCAACGAAGGTGATGGGGTAGGATTTGCTTTGGTATTGAAGCCTAAGGAAGAGAAGGCAGAAAGAAAGGTGGAAATCCCAGAAGAGGTGCAAGTTTTGTTGGATAAATTTAGGGACATAGTAAGTGATGGGACACCTACTACATAAGTCATCAAATAGACTTCAAACCAGGGGCTTCCTTACCAAATAAAGTAGCATATAAAATGACAACTCAACAAAATGAAGAGGTAGCTAGGCAAGTGCAAGAATAACTTGATAGTGGGTTGATTATTAAAAGCATTAGTCCATGTGCAGTTCCTACAGTGTTAGCACCTAAGAAGGGAGGATCTTGGAGATTGTACACTGATTCTAGAACAATAAATAGAATCACTATTAAGTACAGTACCCTGAGTATAAAGAAACAAGTATCGAAGAGATGGACCTCCTGCCGGTAGACTGAGATATGCTGGAAGTTTTGAGCAATGGATATGCAAGTATGATAACTTATATGCTACTCTGTTTTTATAAATTTAGGAACTTTTGCTTGTATTGTATTATCCAGTCTACGTACAGGAACATATAACATTCGGGATTATGCACGATTATGCAGGATTCAGTCTTATACCAAGAATTGAAGATCGAACTGTCTACGAGGTGCAAGGAACTTCACCAAAATTGACCTCAAAGTGGCTATCACCAAATTAGATTCAAGGAGGGAGATGAGAGGAAGACAACTTTCAAAACTACAATAGGGTTATATGAGTGGTTGGTTATGCCTTTTGGGCTAACCAATGCCCCTAGTACCTTTATGAGGTTAATGAATGAGCTCGTGAAGGACTTCATGGGTAAGTTTGTAGTTGTCTATTTAGATGACATTGATTTTCAGTAAAACAAAAGAAGGGCATCTTGAACATCTAGCAATTGTATTGAGGAGATTACATGAAGAAGAGCTAACCATAAATTTGGACAAGTGTGAATTCTTAAAACAAGAATTGATGTATCTTGGCTTTGTAGTCTCACAAGGTGATTTGAAAATGGACTCGTCAAAAGTAGAAGTGAGACAGCTAATGAAGTGAGAAGCTGATGTAGGGGCATCTGAGGTTCTTGGCAAATCTGTGGTTGTCAGATTTTTGGTTGCTTTGGAGCTCGGTTGAAAGATAGAGTTCTCGATTGGAGTACTCGGTTGAAGGTTGCTCGGCCTCGGTGGCTGCTTGCTCGATGGATGTTTGCTCGGCCTCGGTAACTGTTTGGCTTGTTGAGTTTGTCGAGTTGGGTATTGTTAGCTCAGTTGTTGTTGGTGACTCGGTCTCACCGATGGGTTTCGGTGACTGCTAATGTTGCTCGATTGTTTCACCGAGTAGGGTTCGTAGGTTTGGTGGCTTCACCGACTGGTTTCTTGTGGCTCAGTTCTGTTGCTCACCGAGTGGTCCGTCTTTCGATGTTCTTGCTCACCGACTGGATTCTTTGGTTGGATTTGTGGGCCAACTTGCTAGCCGATTTATGCATTTAATTTGGGTCGCGACATTTATGTGAAATCTCTCTTTGGAGACTGTGTGGACCTAGATCTGGTGGATTTAATGAGAGTTGCAAGCTGACTGGTGAAGAACACATTGGGTGTTGTGCTCTTGGTGCCAACTTGTGTTTTTGATTATTTCTTTTGTAATGCCGACTTGTGGAAAACTAATATAAATAAAGAGGTGGCAAAGTAATATAAATAAAGAGGTTTTGGGTAGAGTGTTGGAGGGTAGAGAACAGGAGGAGAAGAAGAGCTGGAAGAGTTCTTGTAAAGGTCTGCGTATCTGAGATAGTGGAAGGAAACTAGAAGAGCTAGTAGCATGTTGGCTTAGGAGGCAAGAAGATTGCTTGGTGGCTTGCGAGCACAAGTTTAGATTTTGTCTTGGAGTTCCTACCAGGTTGTTGTGTGGTGTGTCACAGATCTGGATTAGTTCAGAAAGTGGAATTGAAGCTTGCAGTGAGTTGTTGTGAAATGGCAGAAGGTAAATGGCCTGATGCTTGCAGAAGATCTCGCTGTTAGATCTTAGTGTGATTTCATTGTATTTGGCCGTAACCACGAAGGCCTTACAGCCCGGCATGTTGCATGTAATTGAATCTAAAAATGAATATAAATTGATATGAGTTGCTATATCATGTGTTGTGTTTCTGTTGTGTTTCCGTTGTGTTGTTCTTGTTGTTGGCTGCAAGTTTGGACAGTCCTTTATTGGATCCTCCGAGCTTGACTACATCAAGCGGTATCAGAGTTGGTTCATTTCGTTTGGCAGATTGGTTGCATATCTATATTCCTGAACTTGTGCACCGTGGCCTAGTTGTTCGTGAGGTAGCTGATGGTAGATCGCACTTACAGCAACTTGGAGGTTGTCACAAGGTGGTCGGAATTGGATTTGTTGCAGAGGGTTTTCGAAGTTCTTGGAAGATGCCTCCGAGAAGATTGGACCCTGGGATGGTTGATTGGATTGTTGAGGATCTGCTAGTTGAGATCCACGGTGAGATAAAGAAGATGAAGCCTGAGGTTTTGGAAGAGATTAGGGCTGCTTTTGTTGAGCTCGATAACCCTAGATCTGTTGGTGTTGTCGAACTCTGGGAAGAGGATCTGATAGCTTTGTTGATGGAGAGGTTTCGCATGGGAGAGGAGAAGATCATGCGCAGACTTGACATAAGCCTTGAGGAGTTAACTAATCGGTTGACAGAACGGAATGTGTGTAATGTCTGTTGGCGTTTTCCAATCAGACCGAGACTTGTTTGGCCGATGCAAAGACTTGTTCGTAGGAGGAAGGAGCAAGTTGATGTTGTTGTTGCAGGGGTGGTTGGTTTTCATACTCAGATGGATGGATCTGATATGGAAATTGCAGAGCATCTTGTTGTTGATGATGAGATTGTTGATGAGGAGGGAGAGTTGCCTTTGTCTAAGGGCATTGATGTTGATTGTTTTACTGATCGATATGAGGTTGTGGATTAGACTGGTGAAGATGGTAGACATCTTGATATGTTGCTTGTTAATAAGCTTGAGTGCTTTGATGAGGTTACTGTTGTTGATAGTGATGTTGGAGATTTGCAGACTGACTTGGTTCGGTTGGATGTGTTGGTGTGGAAGTTGTTTTTAACCTTGAGGATGTGGAGACCGATGGTTAAGATGAGGTGGTGGATTCCTGATTTTCTTCTGGAGTCTAAGTGTGGGACACACTTCTTTTGTTACCCCTGGTGTCTGACGCAGGGGCATCTAAGGTTCTTGGCAAATCTATGGCTGTCAAATTTTTGGTTGCTTTGGAGCTCGGTTAAAGGACGGAGTTCTCAGCTGGAGTACTCGATTGAAAGTTGCTCGGACTCGGTGGCTGCTTGCTCGATGGATGTTTGCTCGGGCTCGATAACTGTTTGGCTCGTTGAGTTCACCGAGTTGGGTATTGTTAGCTCGGTTGTTGTTGGCAACTTGGTCTCACCGACGGGTTTCGGTGACTGTTGTTGTTGCTCGGTTGTTTCAACGAGTAGGGTTTGGATGGTTCGGTGGCTTCACCGACTGGTTTCTTGTGGCTCAGTTTTGTTGCTCACCGAGTGGTCTGTCTTTCAGTGTTCTTGCTCACCGACTGGATTCTTTGGTTGATTTGTGGGCCGACTTGCTAGCCTACTTATGCATTTAATTTGGGTCGCGACATTTATGTGAAATCTCTCTTTGAAGATTGTGTGGACCTAAATCTGGTGGATTTAATGACCGTTGCAAGCCGACTGGTGAAGACCACATTGGGTGTTGTGTTCTTGGTGCCAACTTGTGTTTTTTATTTATTTCTTTTGTAATGCCGACTTGTGGCAAAGTAGTATAAATAAAGAGGTTTTGGGTAGAGTGTTAGAGGGTAGAGAACAAAAGGAGGAGGAGAAGAGCTGGAAGAGTTCTTGTAAAGGTTTGTGTATCTGAAATAGTGGAAGGAAACTGGAAGAGCTAGTAGCATGTTGGCTTAGGAGGCAAGAAGATCACTTGGTGGCTTGCGAGCACAAGTTTAAATTCTGTCTTGGAGTTCCTACCAGGTTGTTGTGTGGTGTCACAGATCTGGAATAGTTCGGAAAGTGGAGCTGAAGCTTGCAGTGAGTTGTTGTGAATTGGCAGAAGGTAAATGACCTAGGTAAATGCCTTGATGCTTGCAGAAGATCTCGGTGTTAGATCTTAGTGTGATTTCATTGCATTTGGCCGTAACCGAGCAGGCCTTACAGCCCAGCATGTTGCATGTAATTGAATCTAAAAACGAATATAAATTGATATGAGTTGCTATATCCTGTGTTGTGTTTCCGCTGTGTTGTTCTTGTTGTTGGCTGCAAGTTTGGACAATCCTTTATTGGATCCTCCGAGCTTGACTGGATCAAGTGGTATCAGAGCTGATTCGTTTCGTCTGGGAGATTGGTTGCATATCTGTATTCCTGAACTTGTGCACTGTGGCCTAGTTGTTCTAGAGGTGGCTGATGGTAGATCGCACTTACAACTTGGAGGTTGTCACAAGGTAGTCGGAATTGGATTTGTTGCAAAGGGTTTTCGAAGATCTTGGAAGATGCCTCCGAGGAGATTGGACCCTAGGATGGTTGATTGGATTGTTGAGGATCTGCTAGTTGAGATCCATGGTGAGATGAAGAAGTTGAAGATTGAGGTCTTGGAAGAGATTAGGCCTGCTTTTGTTGAGCTCGATAACCCTAGATCTGTTGGTGTTGTTGAACTTTGGGTAGAGGATCTGATAGCTTTGCTGATGGAGAAGTTTCGCATGGAAGAGGAGAAGAACATGTGCAGACTTGACAGAAGGCTTGAGGAGTTAACTGATAGGTTGGCAAAACCGAGTGTGTAATGTCTGTTGGCGTTTTCCAAACAGACCGAGACTTGTTTGGCCGGTGCAGAGACTTGTTCGACGAAGGAAGAAACAAGTTGATGTTGGTGTTGCAGGGGTGGTTGGTTTTCATACTCAGATGGATGGATCTGATATGGAAATTGAAGAGCATCTTATTGTTCATGATGCGATTGTTGATGAGGAAGAGTTACCTTTGTCTAAGAGCATTGATGTTAATTGTTTTACTGGTCGGTAGGAGGTTGTGGATGAGACTGGTGAAGATGGTAGACATCTTGATATGCTGCTTGTTGATAAGCTTGAGTGCTTTGATGAGGTTACTGTTGCTGATAGTGATGTTGGAGAGTTGCAGACTGACTTGGTTCGGTTGGATGTACTGGTGTGGAAGTTGTAGTTCTTAACCTTCAGGATGTGGAGACCGATGGTTAAGATGAGGTGGTGGATTCCTGATTTGCTTCTGGAGACTAAGTGTGGGACACACTTCTTTTGTTACCCCGGGTGTCTGATGCAAGAGCCTCTGAGGTTCTTGGCAAATTTGTGGCTGTCAAATTTTTGGTTGCTTTGGAGCTTGGTTGAAGGATGGAGTTCTCAGTTGGAGTACTCAGTTGAAGGTTGCTCGGCCTCGGTGGTTGCTTGCTCGATGGATGTTTTCTCAGGCTCAATAACTATTTGGCTCATTGAGTTCACCGAGTTGGATATTGTTAGCTCGATTATTGTTGGTGACTCGGTCTCACCGACGAGTTTCAGTGACTGTTGTTGTCACTCGGTTGTTTCACCGAGTAGGGTTCGGATGGTTTGGTGGCTTCACCGACTGGTTTCTTGTGGCTCGGTTCTATTGCTCATGGAGTGGTCTGTCTCTCGGTGTTCTTGCTCATCTACACAATTCTTTGGTTGGATTTGTGGGCCGACTTGCTAGCCGACTTATGCATTTAATTTGGGTAGCAGCATTTATGTGAGATCTCTCTTTGAAGATTATGTGGACCTAAATCTGGTGGATTTAATGACCGTTGCAAGCCGACTGGTGAAGAACACATTGGGTGTTTTGTTCTTGGTGCCGACTTGTGCTTTTGATTTATTTCTTTTGTAATGTCGACTTGTGGCAAAGTTGTATAAATAAAGAGGTTTGGGTAGAGTGTTAGAGGGTAGAGAACAAAAGGAGGAGAAGAAGAGCTAGAAGAGTTCTTGTAAAGGTCTGCGTATTCGAGATAGTGGAAGGAAACTGGAAGAGCTAGTAGCATGTTGGCTTACGAGGCAAGAAGATTGCTTGGTGGCTTGAGAGCACAAGTTTAGATTCTGTCTTGGAGTTCCTACCAGGTTGCTATGTGGTTTGTAACAGATCAGGACTAGTTCGGAAAGTGGAGCTGAAGCTTGCAGTGAGTTGTTGTGAATTGGCAGAAGGTAAATGGCCTGATGCTTGCAAAAGATCTCGGCGTTAGATCTTAGTGTGATTTCATGTTGCATGTAATTGAATCTAAAAATGAATATAAATTTATATGAGTTGTATCCGGTGTTGTTTGTGTTCCGCTGTGTTGTTCTTGTTGTTGGCTGCAAGTTTGGACAGTCATTTATTGGATCCTCCGAGCTCGACTGCATCAGAAGCTTCCATGGTCTGGCTCAGTTTTATAGGAAGTTTATTAGGAATTTTAGTGGAATATATTCACCCAGCCTAGACACCATAAAAGGAGATGCTAAGACTGAGTTTCAAAGGACACAAGCAGCAAATAAACAGTTTGAAGCCTTGAAGCAAAAGGTGGTCACTCAACCTATCTTGGTGCTACCTAGTTTTGACAAGCTCTTCACAATTGAATGTGATGCAAGCAATGTTGCAGTAGGTGCAGTATTAAGTCAAGAGGGCAGACCTGTGGCCTTTTTTAGTGAAAAGATTAATGAAGAAACAAGAAGGTATTCATCTTATGATTTGGAATTCTATGCTCTTGTTCAATCCTTAAGGAAATAGAGGCACTAAGTGGTATCAGAGCTGGTTCGTTTCGTCTAGAAGATTGGTTGCAGACCTGTATTCCTGAACTTGTGCACCGTGGCCTAGTTCGTGACGTGGTTGATGGTAGATCGCACTTACAGCAACTTGGAGGTTATCACAAGGTGGTCGGGATTGGATTTGTTGCAGAGGATTTTCGAAGATCTTGGAAGATGCCTTCGAGAAGATTGGACCCTGGGATGGTCGATTGGATTGTTGATGATCTGCTAGTTGAGATTTGCGGTGAGATGAAGAAGTTGAAGGCTGAGGTCTTGGAAGAGATTAGGGTTGCTTTTGTTGAGCTTGATAACCCTAGATCTGTTGGTGTTGTTGAACTTTGGGCAGAGGATCTAATAGCTTTGTTGATGGAGAAGTTTCGCATGGGAGAGGAGAAGAATATGCGCAGACTTGACAGAAGGCTTGAGGAGTTAACTGATCGGTTGGCAGAACCTTGTGTGTGTAATGTCTGTTGGCATTTTCCAATCAAACCGAGACTTGTTTGGCCGGTGCAAAGACTTGTTCGGAGGAGGAAGGAGCAAGTTGATGTTGTTGTTGCAGGGGTGGTTGGTTTTCATTCTCAGAGGGATGGATCTAATATGGAAATTGAAGAGCATCTTGTTGTTGATGATGAGATTGTTGATGAGGAGGAAGAGTTACCTTTGCCTAAGGGCATTAATGTTGATTGTTTTGCTAATCAGTATGAGGTCGTGGATTAGACTGGTGAAGATGCTGGACATCTTGATATGTTGCTTGTTGATAAGCTTCAGTGCTTTGATGAGGTTACTGTTGCTGATAGTGATGTTGAAGAGCTGCAGACTGACTTGGTTCGGTTGGATGTGTTGGTGTGGAAGTTGTTGTTTTTAACCTTGAGGATGTGGAGACCGATGGTTAAGATGAGGTGGTGGATTCCTGATTTGCTTCTGGAGTCTAAGTGTGGGACACACTTCTTTTGTTACCCCCGGTGTCTGATGCAGGGGCATCTAAGGTTCTTGGCAAATCTGTGGCTGTCAGATTTTCGGTTAATTTAGAGCTCGGTTGAAGGATGGAGTTCTCGGTTGGAGAACTCGGTTGAAGGTTGCTCGGCCTCTGTGGCTACTTGCTCGATGGATGTTTGTTCGGGCTCGATAATTGTTTGGCTCATTGTGTTCACCGAGTTGGGTATTGTTAGCTTGGTTGTTGTTGGCAACTCGGTCTCACCGACGGGTTTCGGTGACTGTTGTTGCTCGGTTGTTTCACCGAGTAGGGTTCGGATGGTTCGGTGGCTTCACCGACTAGTTTCTTGTGGCTCGGTTTTGTTGCTCACTAAGTGGTCTGTCTTTCGGTGTTCTTGCTCACCGACTGGATTCTTTGGTTGGATATGTGAGCCGACCGTCTGGTCGACTTATGCATTTAATTTGGGTCACCGCATTTATGTGAGATCTCTCTTTGGAGATTGTGTGGACCTAAATCTGGTGGATTTAATGACCGTTGCAAGCCGACTAGTGAAGAACACATTGGGGGTTGTGTTCTTGGTGCCGACTTGTGTTTTTTATTTATTTCTTTTGTAATGTCGACTTGTGGCAAAGTTGTATAAATAAAGAGGTTTGGGTAGTGTTAGAGGGTAGAGAACAGAAAGAGGAGAAGAAGAGTTGGAAGAGTTCTTGTAAAGGTCTGCGGATCTGAGATAGTGGAAGGAAACTGGAAGAGCTGGAAGAGTTCTTGTAAAGGTCTGCGGATCTGAGATAGTGGAAGGAAACTGGAAGAGCTAGTAGCATGGTAGCTTAGGAGGCAAGAAGATTCCTTGGTGGCTTGCGAGCACAAGTTTAGATACTGTCTTGGAGTTCCTACTCGGTTGCTTTGTGGTGTGTCACAGATCTGGACTAGTTTGGAAAGTGGAGTTGAAGCTTGCAGTGAGTTGTTGTAAATTGGCAGAAGGTAAATGGCATGATGCTTGCAGAAGATCTCGGTGTTAGTCCTTAGTGTGATTTCATTGTATTTGGTCTTAACCGGGAAGGCCTTATATGTATGTAATTGAATCTAAAAATGAAAATAAATTCATATGAGTTGCTATATCCTGTGTTGTGTTTCCGTTGTGTTGTTCTTTTTGTTGGCTGCAAGTTTGGACAGTTCTTCATTGGATCCTCTCAGCTTGACTGCATCAAGTGGTATCAGAGCTAGTTTGTTTCGTCTGGGAGATTGGTTGCAGATCTGTATTCCTGAACTTGTGCACCGTAGCCTAGTTGTTCGTGAGGTGGCTAATGGTAGATCGCACTTACAACAACTTGGAGGTTGTCACAAGGTGGTCGAAATATGATTTGTTCCATAGTGTTTTTGAAGATCTTGGAAGATGCCTCCGAGAAGATTGGACCCTGGGATGGTTGATTGGATTGTTGAGGATCTGCTAGTTGAGATCCGTGGTGAGATGAAGAAATTGAAGACTGAGGTCTTGGAAGAGATTAGGGCTTCTTTTGTTGAGCTCGGTAACCCTAGATCTGTTGGTGTTGTTGAACTTTGGGCAGAGGATCTAATAGCTTTGCTCATGGAGAAGCTTCGCGTGGGAGAGGAGAAGATCATGCACAGACTTGACAGAAGGCTTGAGGAGTTAACTGATCGGTTGGGAGAACCAAGTGTGTGTAATGTTTGTTGGCGTTTTCCAATCAGACCGAGACATGTTTGGCCAGTGCAAAGACTTGTTCGAAGGAGGAAGGAGCATGTTGATGTTGTTGTAAGGGTGGTTGGTTTTCATACTCAGATGGATGGATCTGATATGGAAATTGCAGAGCATCTTGTTGTTGGTGATGAGATTGTTGATGAGGAAGAATTACCTTTGTCTAAGGGAATTGATGTTGATTGTTTTGCAGATCGGTATGAGGTTGTGATGAGACTGGTGAAGATGGTAGACATCTTGATATGCTGCTTGTTGATAAGCTTGAGTGCTTTGATGAGGTTATTGTTGTTGATAGTGATGTTGGAGAGTTGCAAACTGACTTGGTTCGGTTGGATGTGTTGGTGTGGAAGTTGTTGCTCTTAACCTTGAGGATGTGGAGACCAATGGTTAAGATGAGGTGGTGGATTCCTGATTTGCTTCTGGAGTCTAAGTGTCGGACACACTTCTTTTGTTACCCCGGGTGTCTGATGCAGGGGCATCTGAGGTTCTTGGCAAATCTGTGGTTGTCAGACTTTTAGTTGCTTTGGAGCTCGGTTGAAGGGTGGAGTGCTCGACCTCGGTGGTTGCTTGCTCGATGGATGTTTGCTTGGGCTCGATAATTGCTTGGCTCGTTGAGTTCACCGAGTTGGGTATTGTTAGCTCGGTTGTTGTTGGCAACTCGGTCTCACCGACGGGTTTCGGTGACTATTGTTGTTGCTCAGTTGTTTCACCGAGTAGGGTTCGGATGGTTCTGTGGCTTCACCGGCTGGTTTCTTGTGGCTCGGTTCTGTTGCTCACTGAGTGGTCTGTCTTTCATGTTCTTGCTCACCGACTAGATTCTTTGGTTGGATCTGTGGGCAGACTTGTTGGCCGACTTATGCATTTAATATAGGTCGCGGCATTTATGTGAGATCTCTCTTTGGAGATTGTGTGGACCTAAATCTGGTGGATTTAATGACCGTTGCAAGCCGACTGGTGAAGAACACATTGGGTGTTGTGTTCTCGGTGCCGACTTGTGTTTTTTATTTATTTCTTTTGTAATGTCGACTTGTGGCAAAGTTGTATAAATAAAGAGGTTTGGGTAGAGTGTTAGAGTGTAGAGAACAAAAGGAGGAGAAGAAGAGTTGGAAGAGTTCTTGTAAAAGTCTGCGGATCTGAGATAGTGGAAGGAAACTAGAAGAGCTAATAGCATGTTGGCTTAGGAGGCAAGAAGATTGTTTGGTGGCTTGCGAGCACAAGTTTAGATTCTGTCTTAGAGTTATTAGCAGGTTGTTGTGTGGTGTGTCACAGATTTGGACTAGCTCAGAAAGTGGAGCTGAAGCTTGCAGTGAGTTGTTGTGAATTGGCAGGAGGTAAATGGCCTGATGCTTGCAGAAGATCTCGGTGTTAGATCTTAGTGTGATTTCATTGTATTTGGCTGTAACCAAGAAGGCCTTACAGCCCGGCATGTTGCATGTAATTGAATCTAAAAATGAATATAAATTGATACGAGTTGCTATATCCGTTGTTGTTGTGTTTACGCTGTGTTGTTCTTGTTGTTGGCTACAAGTTTGGACAGTCCTTTATTGGATCCTTCGAGCTTGACTGCATCAGAAGCTTGCATGGTCTGGCTCAGTTTTATAGGAATTTTAGTGGAATATGCTCACCCATCCTAGACACCATAAAAGGAGGTGCTAAGACTGAGTTTCAATGGACAGAAGAAACAAATAAAGGGTTTGAAGCCTTGAAGCAAAAGGTGGTTACTCAACCTATCTTGGAGCTACCTAGTTTTGACAAGCTCTTCAGAATTGAATGTGATGCAAGCAATGTTGCAGTAGGTGTAGTATTAAGTCAAGATGGCAGACCTGTGGCCTTTTTAGTGAAAAGTTTAATGAAGCAAAAAGAAGGTATTCATCTTATGATTTGGAATTCTATGCTCTTGTTCAATCCTTAAGGAAATGGAGGCACTATCTCTTGCCAAAAGAGTTTGTGATCTACACAGATAACCAAGCTTTGAGCTTCCTGAAATCTCAAGACAAACTAAATCACAGGCATATTAAGTGGGTGGAGTATCTGTAGTCCTATTACCTTTACCATTAAACATAAGGGCCAAAGCAATAAGGTTGTTGATGCTTTAAGTAGATGGGCACTGACTGTTCAAGAAGTTCAACTTAAAAGTATAGGGATTGATAGCTTCAAAGAGCTATACAGAGACGATGAAGACTTTCCTGCAGCTTATCAAGTCTGTGAGAGCTTTGAGAGCAGTCCCGAGTTTCCTGCTCTTTTGGAGCTTCTTTGCTTCTACCTGGGCCCGTTCTTGCTCTTCGGTCTCTTCTCTTTCCTTGGTCGTGCTAATCGCTTCTTCCTTTTCCTTTTGGGCCCGCTCCTCTTCTAGCATTTGGTTCTGCTTTGCTGCTTTGTTTCCTTCTCAGAAGAGGGTGTCCTGCTCCTTCAGAGTGAGCATCATGTTCACGTCTTCCGTCTCCGGGCTAGTGAGCTTTGCATAGTCCTACACTTGTTTCAGGACTAGCTCTTCTTCTGGCAGGTCCTCGGTTATTGGAGCATGCAGTTCTTAGAAGGGGGCCTTCAGATGAAGGTCCAAAACTTGTATCTCTTATTTTCTTCGGAGGTGGCCGGGCTCCAAAAATCTATATGCGAGAACGCATGAGCGGGGCGTCCTCTTCTAACAGCATCAACTCACCATCCTCGTTCACATTTATGGGCATTATTGTTGACTAGGAAGACCCTTAGCCAGTGGGGGTGGCCGCGAGGAGCGAGCCACCAAGAATCTGCTCTCCTAATGTTGTCGCCTCAGGAGGGGCGAACCCAAGGGGTTCGGCGGAGACCCCAAAAGTTACCCATTGGTCCACGGCAAACACCAATCGTCTAGCTGATTGTATTTTTTCCTGGGATACTGGGTTCGGCCCCTGCCCCCTGCGGACCCTGCCAAATTCGAACCGGTCCGAAATTCGGGTCCAGTTCGACTGTGGGTTCGACTTTTTTTGGCAAGGTTCGATTTTTCAAAACCAAATTCGAACCCTGATTTTTATGGTTCGAACCCAGGCGAATTTCGCCAAAAAAGTCGAATTTGGTTCGAATTTCAAGCAAATTTGACCCGCGGTTTGACTAAAAACGGGATTTTATGTTGAATTTAATGAAAATTTGGTGTCCATAACCCTAAAAGGTGAGTTTAAAGACATTTTTGTTGCTTCTAATGCTCATTTGTGGTGTGCAAACAGCTTATTTGGTCTTGAGCAAGAGGAGATAGGTGTTTGAGCAAGAGCTTGGTTGTGCAAGGAGGAGTTGAAAACTTGATTTGTGGACCTTCTTCAAGTAATTGTGCCTCATTTCTACACCTTTGCAAGCTTACAATGAGTGGAAGAGGTAAGTTCTTGTTCCATTTGCTTCAAGTTTTTATTTTTGTTTAAGCATTTCATTTTATTTTCATTTCTCTTTCATTGTC
>MU223540.1:1504412-1514649 GCA_018584345.1 Thuja plicata | reverse complement strand
GTATGATCATGGATTCATGATTCATGATGGTATGATTACAAATTTAATAGTGTTTTTATTGTTTAAATGTTTACTTTTTATGATACTACGTGACATTCTAATCTTAACTCATGCTTCTAGGCTGCATATAGATCAAAATATGTATATATATATATAAAAAATTACATATTTTTGTACTAACGAACCCAAACCCAAACCCCTTTTCAAAATTTTGGCAAACCGGCGAACCGGTTCTTCGAACCCGAACCCGAATTCAAACCCGAACCGGTATCCTAGATTTTTTCCCCAACTCTTGCATTACCTCTACTTCGGAGGGGCCTTCCAGGGGGTCTTCTTTCTTGGAGGACTTGCCTCCTTTTGTTTGCTCCTTCCTCCGCTCATATCTCTTCGCGGCTTGCTTATTTCAGGCCTTCGTCCTCTGTGAGCTCCTTGGGAGGTGGCGGTCAAAAATGCTATGGTTGCAAGAAATCGCATGTGCGAAAAAAGCCATAATGTCAAGCTCCTCTGGAGGGTCCCAACAGACAGGGGAGAGTTGTCGCTTGCTTATTTCTTTGGCCTCAGGCCGGATCTACAATATCTTCTTTATCCTAAAAATCCTTTGGAATCTCCCAGAGGTCAAAGACTCTCAACTACAGGGCGGTCAACCTGTAAAACTAATGTCGCCTTTGGTCAAATCATCCTACAAGTCCGCTTAGAAATCTTCAATGTTGGGCTTGTGTGCAGGGTAGGCATTGGGAAGAATGCCTTTTATTTTTCTCTTGGGATCATGGGGATCTCGTTGATAGTTGAATTCCTAGAGATTTAGACTCTTCAACTCAAAAATGGCCTCCTTGGCAGCGATGGTAGAGGAGCACTTGTAATGTCCGAGGGAGAAAGGGAATCCAACCCTAAGCTTGTGCTTGGCAGTCATGAGTGCTTGTGCCTCCAAAATCTGCCAGCAAAACTCTAACAAAATTACCTTGTCTATACAGTGTCGAGGAAGAAGGTAGGGCTTCCTCGTGAATCCGGCTATTCTAATGTATGTACATGTTTTGAATTGGGTGAACCAGCACCCCTATTGATCTGCAAACTTCATTGCCACATGGGATTGTTGGAATCTGACGTCTCTTGTCAACCTGCTTATCCAGTCAAAAATAAAGACATTGACTCAGTGAAAATTTCTTGCAAACTGAGAAAAATGCAACTGCGGACAATATTCTCAGGGGAGGGATTTGCTTGGGTTATCTCCCCTAGTTCCCCAGGTTTCCAAGCCTGGCTGGTGATGCTTCAATCTGGCCACTATCCAGACTACATAGGAAGTCATAAAAACTCTCGGGCGTTGTTCTTTACTGCCAGTAGCTGCTAGTTCTACTGATCCAAAATTATTTGTGACCAATCAAAATACACAGACCCATTGCAGATGTCGGCTATGAAATAATACATCCAAGTGTGAACATTTCGCATCCAACTTCTCGAAGATGCGACTTAACATTACAATTATGGCCTAGATGGGTGGGAGGAAGTCAAAGCGCGGGATGGTATCCGACATTTTGGCTCTGTCCTTCTGGGGATAAATGAGCCAATTATCATTCAAAAACCTTTTATATTGCACCTCCCCTGCGGAATACTAAGCCAGTGCATACTCCTCATTAATAGTTGTAGGTTTACGCCTATCTGGGAGTCGGAGGACCATGTGGAATGTGTCCAGAGTGAAATTGGCAATCTCCTTGTTCTCTGCGTTGATGCACTTCCTCTCTGAGTCCAAGTAATGCTGAGCAAATGTGAGGACCATCTCCGAAGACAGGGAGGATTGTGGGAAGGAAGTTGTAATGACCCTTCTTGTCTCCTTACAGAAATTCCCTGCAGGATCATCATTAGTAGAAAATAACATATAATACTCTAACTATTATCTCTATATTCTAAGCTAGTAAGGGGGATTTGACCCTAAGAGCTGCCTCTAGGTCGGTCTTCACGGGATTCCGGGTTCTCCACTTGAAGGATAGAGGATCCATTCTAAGCAACCCGAACTATCAGCACATATTCCCATAGAGCATGGCTCCTAAGTTCTCTTGGAAACGATAGACGTTATCCAAGCCTACGCATATGCATGACTGATATCAGTATATATACTGGCTTACATGAGATTATAACAATCTCAAATTGGCAACAGGATTATACCAATCTCGAATTGCCATCAATCTCAAATTGGCAACGGGGTTATATCAATCTCTAATTGTCATTAATTCTCAAACTGGCAACGCGGTTATATCAATCTCGAATTGCCATTAATTCTCAAATTGGCAACGGGATTATATCAATCTCGAATTGCCATTAATTATCAAACTGGCAATGGGATTATATCGATCTCGCATTGCCATTAAGTTGATCTCTATGTAGCTTTGGATTCCAAAATGAATATTAGATTCATATGCCCGAGCTAATAGAGGGAGTAAGAATATAAAGTTCATTATCATCATTAATAAGCATAAGATAAAATTCATTAATATTATCTACGTTGATAATGCCAAAATCTTATTTCCATATTTATATTATATTCATTATTATGGAATTAATAATTATATATGAATCATAAATGTCAGCAAAATATATATAACTCAATTATATTTAATTTATATATATATATATATATATATATATATTTCCTTGCTATTAATCATTACCTCTTCTTGAAAGCTGACTGTGCAATCCTGCTTCTTTTCTTCCACCGATAGAAAAAAATTTCTTTTTTCTTTTTACTACATACCCCTTATCCCCACGTTACTATCCATTTATAGGGGGTGTCTGTGCTTACCTCGTGGGTGAGGGGAGTCACGCCCTCTCCCCAAGGGTGTCGACTCAGGTCGTGCCCCTTGGCTGCGACTACAGTCGCAGCTCTTAGAGGCTAACTTTAGTCGCAGTCCTAAGAGGGGACCGGAGTCGCGGTCTAGTTTATATAAATTTTATTTTATATTTTTATTTTATAATATAATTTTATTAATATTAAAATGTTGATAGAGTTTATCGAGAACTGTGGTAATCATTTTAAAATAAAGTCTATCACATTAAGGAAGAAATTATGGCAATAAATCCTACAGCGATTCGTGTGATAGAATAATGAATCGATACGCCACAACTTTCCATCATTTTTTTTTTCTCATAAACAAAGAGCGCATTAATTAATACATTTAAGACAACCTGTATTCATTATGCAATTAATAAAGGTTAAAAAGCGGCATAATTGAGCTAACACAAAATAAATAAGAATATAATCTTTTTGAAATCACACATCATCTTTATAAACAGAAAGAAGAGACATTTGCAAATTGTTTGGCTCGAATTTAATCAGGAAGGCAGAAGGTATGTGGTTTTATTACGTTTATAACCTGTGTTTTTCTTTTATAGGTTTAGACTAATTTTAGCGATTTTATTACAGATAATGTATACCAATGTCAGAACCTTTCATGTCAAACATAAAAGAGATATGGCATTTCCAGGCAAGATAACACCAAAGAGATGGAATAGAATTTTAAAACCTATGGATGACATGACTAGAAGAGCGATTGAAATGGCGGTAGGTGATTCATACTTTGATTACAGCTTCACGTTACGAACTAATGGTGAGATTGTAGGAGTTTTTATCTCATGTTTACTCAGGGCAGGGTATAGTAAGGTTGAGACTATAGGACTGTGTAGGAAGATCTTCATAGACAAAATCTTAGGAGGCTTGGAAGCGGTTGTAAATAGTATCAATTTCAGGCAAATGGTACCATACCTTGAAGACTATATGAAGGCTGCTATAGGAAGTATTGAACGTGACCATAAGCTACACCGTAGACCATATTTAATGTTTAAAGATTTTGAAGTCTTTGATAACCATTCGGAGGAGATTAGGCAAAATCCTCATTTTCTGATGTTATGGAAGCATGTTAGGACCTCCTCCGACCCAAACTGGCTTTCTCATTACTTTGACGCGGAAGGCTTTAACATTCTTCCACCTCCCAATCAGATA
The DNA here is from genome assembly GCA_018584345.1 of Thuja plicata. Classification (NCBI taxonomy): domain Eukaryota; kingdom Viridiplantae; phylum Streptophyta; class Pinopsida; order Cupressales; family Cupressaceae; genus Thuja; species Thuja plicata. Next base: position 1,510,661 of record MU223540.1, on the reverse strand, counting down.
AGTATGGAACATTTACAGAAAGACCCACCAATCTTCATCAAAAAGGGATGGTTAAGCAAGAGTCCAGGCACAAAAGGAGGTAAGGAGGTAAGAGGCAAGATGAGGATACAAATGATGAAATTCTGATTCTTAAAAAAGTTGAGGAAAATGATAGTTCATAGTCTGGTATAATTGTGGTCTTTCAGCTGAACGTACAGCAAGATTCACATTATAAAACTGCTATACTCTTTTTGATTAAGTATCCTTTTAGTTAAGTAGGGTTATGGCGAACAAGGTGAAATAGAATATGGTGACTCAAATATTATAAGGGATAGATGGTAAGAGATAAACTCAGAAGAATGATTAATATGCAATAATTAGATTTATGATTATGAATTTCTGAAGTAACCACTTTTGAATTCTATTATCAAATCTCTCTAACAAATGGCGTGCAATGAGAAAGATTAACTATTCAATACTAGGTAGAGATGATGAATGAGCAGCCAAATATATTTATACAATATTTTATGCATTTACTTTAAACATATGTAATTTTATTAGATGCACAAATAGGTCATGTATATATATAACTATATATATATATATAACTATATATATATATATATATATATATATATATATATGTTTCTTAACAAATGCTTATAAGAATCTGACAAAACAAGTAGATTCCTGTATAAAATCTGTAATTTACGAAGAATAGCAAACATGGATAATAAGGGTTAAGAATAGTATACAAAGCAATGAGAATAAGTTTATAGTTCCTTCTTAAAGTGCATAGTAACATTCCTTTTTAAGATGTGTAATTATGGATAAAAATATATCTATGACAGAAAGAATAAACTTAAAATAGGACTCTTATATTTAGAGTCTGAGAGAACTGCACTAGATTCCCTGCAAATTTTTAACACATGATATTAAACAAAGATATAAATAAATAAAACAAATATGAATACAGACAGCATCAGATGGAGATTTATCTTGTAGATCTCTTATCTTGAAGTCAATACATAAGAATGAAGTATGTAATGACTTCAGGTAAGAAATTCCCAAGACGGTTTCATGACCATGATCAAATCTTTACAGGTGCAAGAAGATACATCCCCTCTAGGAATAATGAAAAGGCTTGAGATGAAACTAGTAGAGCATGATAGCAGCAATAAACATTGAAAGAGGTAAAAGGTATGGTACAGAAGCTGTATGGAAGTATGATGAGGTTTTATAAGTTTCAACCTTCTTGCTAATGTGGAGTATGATCTATATGGGAATATGCATATAAACGAATATATACATGCATATACATATATATAAATGTGTGTGTGTGTAGATGTAGATAGATATAAACATATTTATTCTCGTTGGCTTTGGTGTCTTCTATGAATAGCTCGAAACAAATTACCTTATGGCAGTAACGCTTCTATCAGGTGAGTTAAGCATCAAAGACTTACTCCTCGTTTCTTTGTTTAAGATTATTTGCTTCATCGAAACAAATCTTGTTAATGGCAAATAAGCAATGGTTTTATTACTTAGGAACATAGATTCATTTATCTTATATGATATTTCTGGTAAATAGACTTTGCGGAAATTTTCCAAGTACCTTGAATGGTATGTGTTAAAAAAAAGGGGGAATTAATAAGAAATAGTTATTAAATCCTATTATTTATGTATTGATAATCTTAAATCAATGGAGTTTTAGATTTGGTAGGGGATATACTGTTTGATAATTTTAGTTTTATGAATGTATGATCTGGGCAAGGAAAGAGAACTTATTAATCAAAGGAGATGTGGTGAGAAGGCCTTTCCTGTTTAAGATTTGTAAATTTTAGTATGTGAAACTGATGATGGATTGGAAGTAAACTTAGTCTCATTAAATCAGCCCTATGCAGATAGTTAAAAGCGTCACCCTCACTCGAGTATGGTGATATATGATATATATAGATACATATAAATATATACATATGTGTGTGTGTGTGTGTATATATATATATATATATATATATATATATATATAGTATTATATATATGTATATACATATATAAATTTATATTTTATTTCATTCAATCATTATTTTCTGATTCATTTGTATGATAATTGATCATAAATGGTGATTAAACTGCTCGTTTGTTATGTTTCTAAGATAAGAGAGTCAGTATTATTCTTGTTGAGTAAATTAAACGTGCTTCAGAGCTAAAACTTAGGAGTGATCAATTTTAAGATATAACCACGAACATCTCAATAAGGTATCTGACTATGACCTCTACAGAGTTGTTTTTTCTTGAGGAATTTTTAGTATGATGTGAATTTTATAAAGGACTAACCATATCTGGTCTCTTGTTAGCAATTTTCTTCAGTAGTTGTATTATGTCTACAGGAACAGCTCAAACTATGATGGGAAGGACAGGGTTCAGAGGCTTGGCTTATGGTATGGACCTTGATGAGTAGGGGTTCCATTTTTAAAATCAGTTTCAAAGGCAATATAGCACCTAATAGTGCAGAATTGTAATTCCAAAGGCTAAAACAACTAAGGAAATGCTCTTAGATATGGTTTCAATGTAAATAATGGTATAATACCATATTTTGTAAATGAGGGAATGTCCTCATAAATATATGTAATATTATGATCTGGACTTCAATCTAGGGCTAGACTAGAGGTTTTCTTCTCCATTCTGTCCCACCAGTGCCCGCAGTGAATGGAAACTCTGTAAAATATTAATTATATTAATAAATATATTGGCTACGATCTTTTACCAATCAAAAAAAAATGTTAATAAGCTATTAATATCAATATTTAATTTTGATATTTATCAATTATTAATATTATATACTATTATTAATCATTAATTAGTGTTAATGTGTAGATGTCATTATTCGTTCAATTCTTCAAAAAAAATATAAATTAATCGAGGGCCATCACAGTCCCTCCGTCCCAAATTTGCTTGTCCTCAAGCATCTTAAGGAGTTCTTCCTCCCATGTGGCATCTATTTTGATAGGTTTCTCCATTGGATTACAAATTCAGTGATAGTCTGATTCCTTAGTATCCTTTCTCGAGTGTTGAGAATAATTTCAAGTTTTAGGGCCAATTGTCCTTTTGTTTGGAGTCTCATCTTCACGTGCTTCTTCTATTTGGTTCATTTGTCCCCTTTTACATCGATGATCACAACTCCAAGGTGCCTTACATCTAAAGCACATTTTTTCTCGATCAATTCCATTCTCTTTTGAGATTGGTGATCCTTGCTCCATGGTTCCTTGCATAAATAATATGGTCTATCTTGATTCTCCTTCTTGGGCCCTTCATTCTGATGGGAAGCTTTCGACGTGAAGTTCTTGGGGTTTTCTTTAGGTGCATCATATTTTGTCATTCTTGCCTTCCTGATGGCTTCTTCAAGGGTTTGGGGTTCGAAGGGTTTTACCCTTATCTTGATGTGTTATTTACGCCCTTCAATGAACATATAGACCCGCCTTTTTGGGGATATGTCAGGAACCATGACTGATAGACTCTGAAATTTGTTGGCAAATTCTTCAATAGTTCCCGTTTATTTGAGATGGGTTAGCCTTTGGAAGTACCATTCTGATTCCCTTTGGTCAAATCAACTAATGAGCTTTTGTGTGAACTCGCTATAGGTGTTAATATTCTTATGTCCAAGAGTGATGATGCCATGGTGCCACCAATTGTGGGTTTCTCCGGTCAAATGGACTATGGCGAATTTAATGGCATTTTCTTCAATCATAGAGCTGAGGGAAAGGTAAGTAGTTTTTGAACCCAAGCTTGAGCAGTTTCTTTCCCTGACCCATCAAAGTATGGTAGGGACATTTTACCTATCTTGGTTTTAATGTTTCTTTCCCCATGATTTCTTCTTCTACTATGGTTTGCCAAGGTTTTGGTTGCTGGAATTGACCTGGAATTGTTAAACAGGAATTGGTTTCCCTTCACAAAATTGAATTCTTAATTCCAATTCCATGCCTCAATTCTAATTCCAAGTTCTGAGGTGGAATTGCAGAATGCTCATTTTGGACCAAAATTAGAATTGGCCTATACCAATTCACCAATTCTCCTTTTCCAATTCCAGGTCACAATTCCAGCAAACAAACGGGCTAAAGGGGATGAGTCATTGTATCTCCGGTTCTAAACTAGCATAAATTTGGGCAATCTCCTCTACTGAGTGGGTAGATGGTTCTTCTCCTTCTACAACAAGTTCTTCTCTTGGGAGAAAGGATGGTATAGTAGGTCTCATGGTGGAACCTTGAGTTGTGTGTTCATTTTCAGAATGATTGGAGTATCTCTCCCTAGATTGGGATTGGGTCTCTCATTATGATTGCTTTTGTTCATGTTTTGAATGGCCAAGAGTATCAGCTGGTTGGTTCTTTCAAACATTTCATTGGTATGTTACATGAAGTTTCTTAACTCTTGTGATAGTTGTTTTGCCATAGCTTTCTTTCCCCTGGTGCGTTGATAAGTTTGCATGAATCAAATTCACAGGATGGCAGGATTATGCTCTAATACCACTATAATTGTCCCTTCTTGTCTCCTTACGGAAATTCCCTGCAAACTCATCATTAGTAGAAAATAATATATAATACTCTACCTATTATCTCTATATTCTAAGTTAGTAAGGGGGATTTGACCCTAAGAGCTGCCTCTAGGTCGGGCTTCACGGGATTCCAGGTTCTCCGCTTGAAGGATATAGGATCCATTCTAAGCAACACTGACTATCGGCACTTCTTCCCATAGAGCACGGCTCCTAAGTTCTCTTGGAAACGATAGACGTTATCCAAGCCTACGTATATGCATGACTGCTATCAGTATATATACTGCCTTATATGAGATTATAACAATCTCAAATTGGCAACGGGATTATACCAATCTCGAATTGCCATCAATCTCAAATTGGCAACGGGATTATATCAATCTCGAATTGCCATTAATTCTCAAACTGAGAACAGGATTATATCAATCTCAAATTGCCATTAATTCTCAAATTGGCAATAGGATTATATCAATCTTGAATTGTCATTAATTGGCAACGGGATTATATAAATCTCGAATTGTCATTAATTCTCAAACTGGCAATGGGATTATATCAATCTCGTATTGCCATTAAATTTATCTCTATGTAGCTTTGGATTCCAAAATGAATATCAGATTCATATGCCCAAGCTAATAGAGGGAGTATGAATATAAAGTTCATTATCATCATAAATAAACATAATATAAAATTCATTAATATTATCTACGTTGATAATGCCAAAATCTTATTTCCATATTTATATTATATTCATTATTATGGAATTATATATGAATCATAAATGTCAGCAAAATATATATAACTCAGTTATATTTAATTTTGATATGCTATTAATCATTACCTCTTCTTGAAAGTTGACTGTCCAATCCTGCTTCTTTTCTTCCACCGATAGAAAAATATATCTTTTTTTTCTTTTTATTACACGCCCCTTATCCCCATGTTACTATCCATTTATAGGAGGGTGTTTGTGCTTACCTCGTGGGTGAGGGGAGTCACGCCCTCTCCCCATGGGTGGCAACTCAGATTACGCCCCTTGGTTACAACTGCAGTCTCAGCTCTTAGAAGCTGCGACTGAAGTCACAGTCCTAAGGGAACTGTGACTCAAAGTCGCTGCCCACTTTATGATATAAATTTTATTTTATATTTTTATTTTATAATATATTTTTATTAATATTAAAATGTTAATAAGATATTAATGAATTTATTAATATCAATATTATTATTATTATATAATATATTAATATATTGATATATTCAATGTATTTAACATTATTAATATTCTTTTTTTAATATTAGAATAGAGTATCAGCTGTATTACAAGAAGTAATAGAAGAGCAACACAGAAGAGCAGTGTTGCAATTTGTCCCAAAAAAGAAAAAAAGCATATACAATCCATCAACCATAAGTATTTTGTTGCTTAGTACAAAAGATCACAGTTTATATGGTATCATATACATTCCAGATATTGCCAACATTATGTTTCATCCCAGCCATCATTATTGCTTCTGTATTCATTGTTGTCCCATCCATCGGTGTTGTTTCTATGCTCATAGTTATTCCAGCTGTCATTACTATTAGTGATGTGCCATCCAATATTATGTGTGAGAGGAACCTCCTTACAACAATATGGTGAGAATGCACAAAATAACAGATTATAGAGCAATAGCAGAACTCAGAATGAATCTATTGATCGCGGGCCACTTCGAGGGGGTAACCTCCTTTGAGCA
>MU223540.1:1482808-1493771 GCA_018584345.1 Thuja plicata | reverse complement strand
AGGGTTAGAAGCGAGGAGTAAAGAAGGCACGCAGGGGGGAACCGAGGGAGAGGGCTCCATGATCGAAGAAGACCCAACAAGATCTGGTCGATCCAAGTTGGGAGAGGAGGGATGAAGGTGATAGGACAGGGGTTGGGCTCGAGGACCATTATAATGAACAAAACTGCTATAGCACTTAAGAGCAGAAGGAGAGTTAATGCGCCGAACAGACGTACTTGGTGAAGAGACGTTGGAAGAGAAGCTAGTTCTTTTTCAGTTCTTCTTTTTATTCCTAGTTTTTTTCATTTTGTTACTTCTTTTTATTGCTCTTTTATTTCCTTTTTGTTATATACTCTCAAACAATTAAATAACTAACAGTTATATGTGTTAGTTATTTAATTGTTTGAAAATATATCTAGTCTATAGCTCTTCTTTATCTTGCTTATTTTTTGTTTCAGTGTCTTATTTGCTTATTTTTATTTTTTATTTTTATTTGTGTTTTTTATTTTTTTCTTTGTGTTTTGTGCCCTTGTTCCTCTTTCCTCCCACCCCTTTCCCCTTTTAACCTATTTAGGTCTGCAACTGTTATCATTTTTCCTGTGCTCTCTTATTGCTCATCCTGATGATGGATCACGGAGTGTGATTCGAAACGTTGATGCTAAAAATTCACAACACAATCAAAACCAGAAATTGTTAACTGATATTCAATGTAGATTCTGTTTAGCCTGCAATATATTTTGTTTTTACTAGCCTAGTTATTACACCAGGTATAACATATATTGTTATACTCATGCTTCATATTTTCCAAGGGATCTCTGATTTTGAACCTTATTTTAAAATTAACCCAAAAAAACATTTCATTGCCCTTCCACTCATGTTTGTTTCCTCCATGTTTGTCTTGTTTATTTTCCACCATATTAAAATCCCCAATGAATATCCATTTAGCATTTGGAAGATTGCTTGTTAACCATTCACATAACTTCGCCCTCTCTCTATAGTCATTAGAGGCATATATATTACAAATTCCCACCACCTGATTGTCAATATTAAACAAGCTCCATAGGACCCTATGGCAAGGGGAGGCACCTTTATCTGTCATCTTATTAATCCATTTGTCCCCTATTAGTATGGCCAGAACTCCTTTACCTCTCTCATGTCGTGAATATATGCAAGTGGCTCTATTCCAAATAAATTGAAGGGTATTGTATGCATGATATCCCATAACTTTAATTTCTTGTAAACAAATAATATCCTTCTTTTGAATCTTGTTACACCAACTTCTAACAATATACTTTCTGTCAGACATTTCAAGACCCCTAACATTCTAACTGTGTATGTTCATCATCATAATAGCTCAGAGGGTGATTGGACTTTTACACAATCTATTAAAACAGTCTGGGAGCTCTTTGCTCTTAACTTTGTTGCTTTTTCCATTGTTTTTGAGGTTGTTACTTCTTTCACATGTCTTCCTTTTTTTCTTCTTAGCAATAACTTATGTGAATCGACTATCATCCATTTCCTGCTCACTATGTATGGATTTATGGGACTGGCCTCAATACACTCAATACTCTGTTCAATAGAATGATGTTCCACGATCTCAAGATTATATTCATTGTTCAAGGCTATGGAAGGCATGTTGCCAGAGCACACATTGATCTGCTCAAAAGGATGTTCTTCAACCCTAATATTATTTTTATGTTTTTCTTTTAAGATGGATAGAGCTATCTATTGTGCATTTTTATTAGGGGTATTATCCTCTTGGACTTTCTCTCTAGCCACAGGGATGTATTGAGGTTGACAAGTAAACGGGTTCTGTCTGTCGTTATTTGGAGCAGCAACATGAATTTCAAAATCTTCTTCAAAAAGAGTGTTGGAAAGTGAAACAAATTTATCCAACAGGGTGTCCAAGGTTTCTCCAGAAGTGCCTTTATCCCCTACCCCATTATTACCATTATTATTAGTGTTGGCGTTGCCATTATTGTTACCACTGTGGTTATCATTACTATAATCACAATTGCCATTATTCTCTGTAACTTCGACAGGGTTTTTATTGTTCATAGTAGGGACAACAAAATTCTTCTGGATGTTTTTCAGTAGAGGACATTCTCTTCTATTATGTCCATTTAGTTTGCAATGAAAGCAAGCCCCGATATCTCCAAGCTTGACTATAGGCCAACTATATCTATCTCCTTCAACCTCTACAGCAATTTCATCAGGAAATATAGTATCAGGGTTGAGAGTAATCAGAATACGAGCATTAAGGTGCGGCAAGGTAACCCTAGTCTCTTCAACCTGAAGAACAGAGCCAAGGGGTTTGAGCAAGTGCGGAATAAAATGCCAGAATTCAAGTTGAACACTTCTAAGCTCAACCCAGAAAGGTGATGACCGAGCAATGACATGTTTGGCTAGGCTATTAGGAGACCATGAAACAGCCCTGAACATGGTTTGACCAACATTCCAGAATCCTTTACTCAAGACTTTTTCCTACATAGCATGGTTTTTCAAAAAAATAACAAACAATCCTTTTTGCACCATACTACTAAAACTAACCAAAATGCCAAGTTTTTTTCCTCAAATATTACCAACCCAATCATCAAAAAACTTTCTAGCCAGGTGAAATTTCATATCCATGCATACAAAAAAAATAGCAATATTTTTCAATCTATTTTGCTCGGTTTTGATAGCATTTACCCTGAGTTGCTGAATCGTGGGACTTTTCCGGGCGACTCCGGGTACAAAACATACCGGAATCGGAATCTGAAACGAATCTCCTGTGGGTACGCATCTGGGATTTTTGTTTTTAAATGCCGAAATGTTTAGTAATTCTAGTTTGATCTTTTAGATAATTTGAAGACCTAGACTGTTGATTAGCATATGTATTGGTATATGACATTCTAAACTTAATTCTATTTTTTAGCTGCATATATATATATATATGTATTGGTATATGACATTCTAAACTTAATTCTATTTTTTAGCTGCATATATATATATATATATATATATATATATATATGTATGTATGTATGTATATACATATATATATAGACATATATTCATATATATGTATATGTATATGTATATGTATATGTATATGCACATGCATATACATACATACATACATACACACACACACACACACATATATATATATTTGTATGAACGTACTGAAAACGTACCCAACCCCCTCAAAAAAAATCTGCCGTACCGGCGTTTTGTACCCACGTATCCGTACCCGTTTCCGTTCCCGATTCGGCAACATAGCATTTACCATGTCTGCATTTGGTGAGAGAGCGAGGGTCTTAACTCCAGGTATTGGGGTCTTACCTTCCTCGCTTCTCCCTTCTCCATTGGATTTTGCTGCGGGGCCATCTCCACCTTATCCTCTTTGTCAATGTCCATCGGCATTGGGTAGTCCTCCTCCATATCCACTGCAGTTTTTAACTTCAAAATGAGCCGACTCTAGTAAAACCGATTTATCTGATAGAACTGCCTTATATGAGAGTTTCTCCATATCATTGGGATTGTTTGCACCAATACCACTTGCCATTTTATCACTGCCTAGCCCGTCTTGTCCATCAGTACCTTCAATTACTGCCATGAGTGCAAGAAGTGGCAGAGAACGAAACCCTAAATGGCACCCATCACAGAAAATTAAAGGCACACACGTGAACCAAGGCCGAAGCGAGGAGAAATAAAGGCCCGGAGAAAAAAGACCATGACCAAAAAACAAGAGATAAAAAAACAAAAGAAAAGATAACAAGCACGACACGGAAACAGAGGAAGAGAAACGCCACGGGGAGAATGAAGGAGACCACAAGCGGCTAAGCAGACAGTACAGAGGAGACACGGGTACCTCCTACTATGCGAGAAATCCTCATCGATCTATCGTACCCACAAGTTGCAGACCTTCATTTGGTAAGATGTAGTTATTTTTAATTCCTCTATATGGTTCACATTATTAATATATTAATTGTTTAATAAGATAATATATTAATTGTTTCATAATATAATATATTAATGATTATATATATATTAATCATTTTGATATTTATCAATTATTAATATTATATACTATTATTATATCATTAATTAGTGTTAATGTGTAGATGACATTATTAGTTCAATTCTTCGGAAAAAAATATAAATTAATCGAGGGCCATCACAGAAGTTGCACTAAGGATCACGGACTTCCTTAGCTCCTGATAGAAGCGAGAACTTGGAGGTGGGTTCTCTGCTATGGTTTTGATAGCTTTCAAATCGACATCCCCAATGTCAGTGTCCGTAATATTTTAAACCTTGCTCTCTATCTTGGAGATCTTGACCTGCCCATTGAACACATACTTCATTGTGGTCGAGGTCCTATCCAACAGCAGCTCCACCTTAGTCTTCTTGGTCAGAGAAGCTGGTAGTGTTGGGTTCGAGTTCACTTCAGGTGCTTGTGTCGGTGCAACCATTGTATCAATCTGTATTGTGCAAGAACAAGAAAGGCATGCTTCAGTATTTCATAAAAATAAATAAGCATTTTGTTCTTTATACTAATACTTCGAAGATCAGGGACTGGGAGTCTGGGTTCGGACATCCCAGTCCACGCTTCCCTTAAGAATAAGGGCTGATCAGGATGGGATCCTCAAGACACGCAGTCCGAAGACAACTTAGTAAAAACATTGGATTGCGGGAGAGGGGGATTGGGGATACTAGATCGGGAATCCAGTAAAGGCTTTCCTAGCCAAATGAGGTAGCTCGAGGACAAGACCTTTGAAGCCGAAAGTTCGGTGTCTAATAAAACTTTGATCTTTTTCTACCTCACCGTAATCTCAACTAGGGGGTTGGTTCCTGGCTGAGAAGCTCTCAAAAGAAAAAGGTCGAGGATATGGGTTTGGACTTAACTCTTATTTTGAATGCATGCTCCTGGGGATGAGCACAACAGGACCCCTAGGCCGAAAATTTAGAGGATTAATGCATTAAATACACACTTGGAACCACAGCATTTGGAGATGAGCGGTAAGACTACCAAGAAGGTGGCTCGAATCTAGAGGCGCACTGCAACACGGCAAATTTAGCCAAGACAAACCCTAACAATAAATGTGCTTGAAACATTCAGAGGGGTGTGTGCCTTAACTCACTGGTATGGCGTAGGTTAAACTGGAAGAACACCTGAAAACCCTAAATTGCAGAGCCTTGAAAACCATTCTCCACCCAAATCCTGCGACATTATCAAACTAGGGCACGAGAAAACTCAAAAACGCAAAATTCAGGAACCCTAACACGAGTAGGGCTCGAATTTCACACAAAAATCCCTTATTTCTAACTTACAGGCAAAAACCCTAAACTATGAGATGGAAGAACATGAAACAAAAACAAAAATGGCAAAAAACCAACGCGAAAATTCCAAACAAGCAACGAAGAAACCCTTATCTGCTTGCAATTCACGCGAAGAAACACAGAAATCCACTTGAAAATAACTGAGAATGCAACAAAAGCTTCAAAAATGGGGGCAAATTAGGGGTTCAGCAAGCTTCGTCACACTCAGAGCTCTCAAACGCTTTTTAATCACTTGGTGAGTAGAAATGAGCTCATAAAAGGCCATTTATAGCGAAGTTGGGCTCGATACATTTAAAGCACTGGCTTTAGGGTTACTAACAAGTGGGTGTCGCGCACCAGAAGCCAGGGCCACAGGGTACAAATGCGATGAAGAGTCTAAAGACTCAACGAGCATTATGGAACCCCAAGGCCTAAGGATCCTACCAAAAACATGACAAAGAGAAAAAAGACTCCGTAGTCTCGGACTCTGAAGGACCAAAAGGGGGACAAAACAAGACAATCAAACAAAAGATAAGGGAAAGGGAAAAAGAAAAGAGGGGGACCCAACATTTTGCGGGAAAATGTTAGGGCGGGTGTGCAAGGCATAACAGGTTGCAAAGAGATGAAAATGTCTTTCACAAATGGTTGTGTAGGGACATTTTTTGATGTGTTGCATATTCCAGGTCTAGCAAGAAACCTATTTTTTGTTTGTAAGATGATTGATTATCAAGAAACCTATTTTTTTGTTTATAAGATGATTGATTATGAAGTGCACATTACCTTTGATAAGAAAGGTTGCATGTTGGCTATAGGAAATATTATGCTAGCTAAAGGTATCAAGCATTAAACACTATTTGGGGTATAGGCATCAAAATTGTGTAAATCAATGTTAATAAACCTAAACCAACTATGTTGTAGCCAATATTCCTCAAGGATGCATCACCCCCAAAAACTATTGTCTCTAGAGACAAGGACATCTCCAAAACTCCAAAACTCCAAGGAAATGTCATTGGGCTGCACTCCCACCACCACCAAGCAAGAGAGACGCCTAAAATGTTTCCCTTATAGAATGGGGCATTTATAAGGCATTCCCATCAGATGCACCCTAGTGTGGAACTAGGCCATCCCTAAGACATTGAGATAACTCACCAATGTTCCTCAAAATTTTTGAACACTTACATCCAACCCCACTCCTAAATAATTCAAAAGAGTTTATTTTAATAATTTTTGGAAAAGTTAAAACTCTTTCAACCCCACTGACATACTAAACACTCCATAAACCTTTAAAATGGCATCCCATTCTCAATCCAAATCACTATCAAGAATTCATTGCATTGAACAAGAGTAAATTGTGTGAGAGTGAGGTCGCAAGAGTGAGACCAAGAGGAAGAACAAGTCTTCATGGATCAACAATTTAACATATTCATCAAGCCTTCAAGGTGAGCCTTGGACCTCTTCCTTTAAGAGCTACATAAACCATTTCTATATTGTCCTAGGTCTCTAGTTCTTTTGTTGAGATAGTAGAGGACCTAATCCACTTATAGCTTCATCCGCTATATTATTAGGAAGAACATGTACAAGGAGAATCCAACAGATCACCAAGATATAGAACCAAAGAAGTCAACATATGTTGATGATAATGAGGCACATACAAGGTTGGTTGGTATTGCATCATTGCCCCCCATTGTCCCTAAACCTAGGCCCTTGGTTGCCCACTCCCTTTATCCAACCATACCAAGACTACATGGAGCTATGGTTGTCACACCATAAATTAGGTCACATAGGAGAAAAAGATTTGAATAACTTGATAAGTGAGAATATCATGGAAGGCCTTTTGGATGATTTTGTTGGTTTCAAATGTTGTCAATGTTGTGCATATAGAAAGTAGAACAAGGTTCGGTTTGCTTCATAAAGTATTAGAGCAAGAGACATTCCAATAATGGTTCACAATGATGTGTTTGGGCTTGTGGATGTGTACTTAATTGATAAGAGTTAGTATTGTGTCTCTTTTATAGATAAGATTATTCTAGACATGCTTGGGTATATATTCTTTGGAAGAATTTTAAGGAGTTTAAGGGCACTTGCAGAGAATTAGACCAATCAGACAATCAAAGTGCTAAAAAGTGTTAAAAGTCAGATCATGGAAAGTATCACTCTAAGGAGTTTGAAGCAATCTGCAGACATACTAGTATTGTTGAACAAAGGACAATACCCTCCACGCGAGAACAAAATGAAGTAGCTAAATGGTTGAACAAAACCTTGTTTGATCAAGCTAGAAATTTATTTAGTAGTACTGGTTTAGGATAGGAATTCAGTGCGGGTTTAGATTCTCGTATGTATGCATGCATGAGTGTTTGCACTGTCCAATGTGGTCCTAAATTCAAGCTTATGGTCACCCTATCCCTTGGTTCTGAAGTTCCATGTTATGTCCCTTCTGAATTTTGCCGTAAAACAAAAATTCCGAGCTAAAATTAGATTTGAAATATATTTTTAAATATAGTTCTATCAAAATTGAAGACATTTCATAATAATATTAAACTTAAATTTCTAAGAATAATTTGCAAGATAGAACTTATTTTGATTTTCTAAAATAACTCTCTTTCGGACTGTCTTGTCGAAGATCAATAAAACTCAGCACCATTAATATTAGGATCAATACATCTTAGCACATTCCTCATTAACGAATCATATTATGAATTTCTTAGAAATACTTGCAAATAGTAATATTAATGAGGACCATCCTCAATGTCGATGAGAGCATGTAAAGGGGGGCATCCTTACAACTCTGATTCCACCTTGGGGGAGGGTCATCCTCCTTGACCAAGCCCACGAGCATCAAAAGGATTTCTGGTCGATTCTAAAGGATTTCTTGAAGTATTACTGAGTAAAAACTTAAATGAATTGATGCTTTAATGATTGATGTTTGAATGATTTGATGATGGAACAATTGATGTTTGAATGATGGGGGTTCCCATAATGGATGTTTGAATGTTTGATATTAGACTGATTGAATTAATGGAAGAATTGATTGCTGGTTTGTTTGCTTGGTTCATTTATTCCCAATTGATGGTTGATGGATGATTGAATGATTTCTTTGACTTGATGATTTGATATATTGGTGAATGAATGTTTACTTCAAAGTGATGAGTAACAGTTAAGCGAGTGCTGATTTAATGTATTGGTGAGTGATAATTGATAAGTGATCCTTGAATGCTGGGATTGATTTCTCCTTTATACATTATTGGTGAATGGGTCACCACCTTTCATAAGAAAAGCACCCTCAATGCTGCCTTTTGAGAATAATAAATTATTTTCCGAATTGATCTCTATTCCTCGTCCTCCTCAACTAAAACCTTCTTCCCTTTATATCATCCATTGTGAGGGAGAAGTCACAAGCCCTTTGCAAGAGTCGCAACCTTTCACAATTTCCTCCCTTTGAAAGAGGACAACCTTTCATGATGTCTGCCCTTTGGAATCGTCACTTCCTTATTTTCTTCCCATTCCTTTCAATTGATCCTTCCTTGATTCTTATGCTCCATTCTTTCTTCCTTCCTCCATATCCCCTTTCAAATGAACTCTTCTCTCTTTTAAATATCATATTTGAGGGAGTCACAACTCTTCATTTCATGCCTTTTGATCATTCATTCTGTAATGTCCCCTAATAGGTTTAGACTTAGTTGTTACTCATTTAACTCAAATTCTACATTGTATGACCTAAGATACAATGATTCAAGCTAAGACATTCATAAATAAAGAATTATTTACTCACTTAATTAGATTAAATTATCTATATGTAACATCAATACGCCATATCCAATCTTATTACTATTCAGCTTGCTGACGGAAGGAGTAGGTGTTAACCAAGTTGCCTAGATACCAACTACAATGGATTCCCTCAAAGTTTACAGGTCCAAGTCTGTATCACATCTTGGGTCTTGCCCTCAAGGCTTCCGAAAAGCTGACCCCTACCCTATCTTGGGACAGATATCCATTGCTTGGATTTATACAAACCCCTCCTTGGAAACATCACAGCCTTCTCTTCTTAGATTAAAATAGTAATAGATCTTGAGTATATATATATAATATAACTGATATATAATTTGGATATTGTTCTTATTAATAGATATATATATATATTAGACCCTCTAAGGGTTCCTTATCATTACTAGGATTCATATATATCCTTCTATAAATCAGTATTAGCTCATAGATGTGTTACAACATTGTTTGCAGTCACATAATGCTTACCAACATTGCAAATGATTATTTCTTTCCTTATCTCTTCCTTATGAAGAGTAACAAATATATTTATCATTTCTTATTCCTCTAGTTACTTCCTTGCGTTTATTGCAGAATATATCTTACATTCTCCAACTCTTCCTAATCCCCGTCAATTCTCATCGATAGTTCCCTTTTTATCATTATATATATATATATATTTTTTTTATTTTTTTTTATTTTTTCTCCCATCTGCGTCGACTGTTTCAATCCCTCGACTACTTACTTTCTCTTTAATGTCAGCATCTCGACGGGACTACTTATTGATCGCTTCCTCTTCATATAACTCCTCCCATGTCTGTTCTTATATTTCAAAATCATACTTATATGCAATTAGTGTTAATGGTTGCAGGTCGCGACCTTCCTCCCGACCATATTGCCAAAATGTTTCATGGTCGGCGATTTAATTTACTATCACCAAAGTCAATTAATATCATTGACATATTATTATTAATTCAGTATCATCGACTTATTATTAAAGTCGATGAATAATATTTATAGCTTGGTTAATATTATTAATTTTAATATTAAAGGATATTATCAATATGGATTATATTTAATTTTAACTATGTATTTTGATTAATAGATTATGATGATGGATCATATTATATTGATTAATAGATTATATTAATATTAATATAGTTTAATATTAATATTGATTAATATTCTTCTAAGATACCCAGTTCGCCCCCCGAACCAGCCTGGGTACGAACTGGTCTGTGGTCCTGGTCTGGTCCGCCTGTGGGTCCAGCCAGGGTCCGGCCCAAAGGGAGCTAGTTTGAACCAAGCCACCCCCAGTTCGGACCCGGGCAGACCTGAGCGGACTTGGACGGACCAATTTCAAACCAAGGTGGGCCTGCGGGAGTTTTGGACGCCCAGTTCAGTTTTGATGCAAAATTTAATTGATTTTTGACATCCACTGTTAGGAATTACATGTAAAAATTACCAATTATATGCAAATGAAGATTAAACACAGGAATGAAAGACACAAATGATAACAAAAGACAATTTTAACGTGGTTCACCCAAACTCGGGTTGTGTCCACCAAAGAAAGAGTCTGATATATTATCCCGCAAATCAAACCGATTACAACCAGCAATCCCTTGCAACTGAATACCGCTGAAAAATAACTCTCGATGCCTTTATAAAATAATTAAACTCGGGTTGTGTCCACCAACAAGTCCGATATATTATCCAGCAAATCAAACAAATTACAACCAGCTGCCCCTTGACCCCGTCTTGGGGGCTTTGCCCCCAAACCCCCATTTAATAATTTGGGGTGGAAACTGCGCCGATAAAAGTGGGGAAAAATTAATCTTCGAGTCTTATTAGGCTCCATATAGAAGATGATGATGATGAAGAAGAAGAATATCAATAAATTATTAATCCATTAGTTGAACTT
>MU223540.1:1459208-1470930 GCA_018584345.1 Thuja plicata | reverse complement strand
CATTCCACCTCTTTAGCAAGAATTTGGACATCCACATTTTTGCACAAATGGGGATTTGCAAATCCATATTCGCATTCAATTTAGAGGTCACCAAACAAGGAATTGCACCCCATAACCGGGTTATGGGTTGCATAACCCGGTTATGGGGTGCAACCAAACGGGCCCTTGCAGATTTTAGAAATAAGATCTCACATGGATCTCACGTGGCATATCTTTAAAAGACATTTATTGATGTAGATAGCTTATTTATTCTATTGTGTTTAGGTTTTTTATTAATGTTTTGGATCATTGTCTTTGATTTATTTTTAAGACAAAGAAGTTTACTTATTATAAATATTGTAAAGATGTTGGAGGGTTCCTATAAATTTATTTTATCAATTTTTTTATTGAGGTAACAACAATTTTAAAAGGGGACCCCAAAACCCTTTACAAACTAGAAGCAAGAAAGAACATTAAAAGTATCGAAAAAACAACGACTGCCTAATAGAAACGGCAGAACCAAAAGAGGACAGACCCTAAGATATTACAATTAAAGCACCATCCTCAAAAAGAGCAAAAAACGATCAGCACACTATCCAACAAACGGAAACAAAAAAGCTCCCAGCAAAACAAATCAGTCCAACATTTTGAGGACATCCTCAAAATCCACCATCAGGGCCTGAATCTTTTGGATAGAATCCTTAAGAGTTGTAAGATCTTTAGGCTGAGAGCTCATTTTCTTCTTTGTGTTTGCTTTGGTTCTAGAGTCGGGGCCAGAAGTCTGCTCATCCTGGTTAACAGCATCATCATCAATGGTAATTGCATTTTTATCCATGTGATTTCCTTCCAGCAAAGCATACAGCGTATTAAGCTTAGTAACAATAGCTTCCATGCCCTTGTTGCTAAGGGTCAAGAGCTTCCTGAGCATTTGCCCATTGTTGATTGCTCTGTTGAAGATGGGGGTGAGCTTCTCATCTATGATGCTAGTAATCTTCTCATTAAGCGAACTATAACTCTCAAAATCCTCAATAAAAACATTATTACCTTTACAATTATACCTAGCAGCATCGTTCCTCATTTTATCCACCGTCTCTTCGAGCACCTCACTCCTAGAATCTAGGGCTCTGTACTTAATACTCGGATCTTGGATTTCATGAAATGCCCATTTATCCAGGTTGAAGGCCAGGATAGCTCTGCTTCTAGCCGCATTCAAGATGCTCATGTTGGTGACTCTTTTTGTGTTGAAATCTTGTTCCTCAAGAGACGTAGCCTCATCTTTTTTATGATTCTCGATACTTTTTTCCTTTTTAGTGTAACCCTCTGAAGTCGGGTTCACATAGGGAGTGTTGGGATGTTCATCATCCTCCCAATTAGCAGTCGAGTCAAAAGTTTTGGAAAGAAACTCCAAAGGAGTAGTGCCCTTTTCATTATCAGCATTGGTCTCCATGCCCATCTCACCAATATCCCCATAGTCAGCATCATTCCCTTCTTCAGTCTCCCTGTCGATGTTCTCATCTTCATCATTCCCCTTAACATTATCCACACCACTCCCCTCCTGGACATTCATCTAGAGCTGATCCAGAACATTGTGCAGATTAATAGCATCCTCAGAAGTCTCATGCTGGGGTCTTTCACAATGTCATCTCCAACCCTATCTTTGACAAAATCAGAAAAAATATCACCAGTTCCTTCTAGAAAAGGAGGACTATTGTCCTGGAAATGCTTATAAGACTCCTTCTTGTTCTCTGCCATGAGGGTATCATCATTTTCAAGAATCTCCTTGTTATTAAGCTCATCTTTATCTAGGATTTCCTCCTCAGATGTATCGTCGTCCTTGTCATCATTAGACTTCATTCCCTCCACCTCATCAAAGATAGACAGGGGAGCCTCTTTCTTCCTAGAGTAACCTTTCTAGTATTCTTATCAGGTGAAGGGCTCACTTTCTTCCCTGAATTAGTCTCCACACTCTTTCTCTTATGCTTGTCAACTTGCTTAGGCACTGGTTCCGGGATCTTGTCTCTGGCATACTCCGCGATAAGCAAAATCAAACCTTCATGGAGGACAGGAGAGCTGGGCTTGATTCTATTGTCCATAATACTCTGGTTCAAGGAGCTCAGCAAGAAATAGGGGAAAGAGACCCTAGTTTTGTGATGAAAATGATTAACAAGTACAAAATGGAAGTTGTAAACCCTTGAATATCTTTCGTCTAAGGTGAAATACTTCATGACCACCTTCAAGACTTGAGCCCAGAGGAGCTTGATATGACTGATATTAAAAAAATCAACATTGCCCTTAACTAACATTGCCCTCTCTTCAATAGTTTTAGGGAAATCCTTAAAAACCTTATTACGAATTTTCCTATCTTTGAAGTAATTCATGTCATCAAGCGAAAGGCTCTTAATCTTTGCAATTAGGTCCAAAGTCAAAGGAAAAGACTTACCTACAATGTGAACTACCCCATTATCCCAGCCTGAAGCAAACTCCGTAATAATATCTTTATTGTTGCCATGCAAGCGCTGCAGATACTGCTCGACCCTTCCCTTCTTAAGTTTCTTCCAAACTTTTTTTTTTAACCCATTTGCATTCTGAGGGTTCCTCACTCTTAAGATCCCCTCCCATTTCTTCCTTCATACAATTAAGCTCCAGAATGTCGTTACTAGACTTGTGCATTGCCAGGTTGAGATCAAAGTTTCTCAAGATAGGTGCATAAAACTTTGAACGATAAGCCTTCAACGTGAGAGTTGTCTTAAACACCCACAAAGCGTGTGTTAAAAGATGAGTATTAATTATAATGCACTCCGCCTGCGACTTCACTTCACCTGTACATAAAATATGTCTCATATGATTCACAATCATATTTACTTCGAATGGTTCCCTCCTTTTGATTAATCTTATCATAATAAACAAGCTTATTAATGTCATCATTGATATTGTTCATTCCAAACTACTTGTGGGTGATGTCATCTTTAACCCCAATGTTGGCTAACCCATCCGCAACCATATTAGTTTCGCAATAATCATGGGTTATGTGAACCTTTTCAAATTTGAGAACAATAACTTTAATTTTGTCTATTATATGCTCTATAGTCCACGAAGGTTTACTTAAGCCTTTAATATTATTGATGATATTGAGAGAGTCTTGTTCCAGCCACAAGTTCTTACAGCCCAATTCATTTGCCAGCATAATAGCATTTTATCAATGTTAAAAGATATTAATGATTGATTTGGAAATGGAATTTTGTTTTTATTTTTTATATATATGAAAAATAAAGTTTATGAACTATTTATCTCAATTTGATTAGTACATATATCTATTGTAAACAATGTTAATATTTATAATTAAATAGGAAAATGGTATCAAATAATAATTTGTATGGAATTGAATACTATTATTTGCCTTGATTTTATTCTTATATAATTATGCTTTGTAGTGTCTCTTCATATTGAAAGGGGTGTTCAACACTAGTGAAGTGAAGCTTTGTTCTAATGAGAGGTAAGTACGAGGCGACATTTTCAATGTCATTTACTTTTCCCTTGAATTTTTTTCATATACAAAAGAAAGGAAAATCCCTTAGTAGTCTCTCTCTTTTCACTTAGCCTAGATTTTTATTTCTTTTAACTTAAAATATATTATTTTTGTACTATATCCTATTTATGATACTATTGAGATGGTAGTGGATACCCATGACACTTAATTTCAATAAATGCATCTTAATGTATCGATATATAAAAGAGGGGCTTAAAATGAACTGCTTAATATAATTGATCTTAAAAGAGGAGCTTATGTCGTTATTGGATTTAGATACACTAATCACTTCATCAAACTCTAATTCTCATTATCTGCCTAAAAATCATGCATAAAATGAAATGGATACAATCCTCATTTAATCAATTACAAGTAACACAACTACAACACACCTAACATTCATGGTATATGTTTGTCCATTATATACACACATGTATATCTTAATTTCTTATAGTTGACCACTTCGCAATACGCACACCTTGAGACAAAAAGATCTATATTTGAATGACCCATGAGTCTAATTGTAGATACCGAAATTTGATCATTACTATTTAATCAAATTAAGTTATCTTTTATTCTTCTATTTGCATCATGTTATTAATTAAGTAGTTTATTATTCAATTAATTAATGTACATTCTTATATATTCTTAGATAAATTAATTTTATTTATTTATCTACAATAATTATAGTCCTTCCTATTATTTAATTGAATAAATCCCTATATTTATTAATTAAATTAAATCCCCATTTTCTCACTTCATCTATTAAATAAAATAAATCCCCTTATTAGTTTAATTTAGTTTATTTTATCTATTTGTCCCTACTTGGAATTAAAAAGAATTTTTCCTCAACTCGTTCTCTCTCCAAATATCTTATCCTCGTACTTTTGCCACTTGCTTGCTAATCTCCTTTCATTAATTTAATCCCTTCCTCTAAACATGTGTGTTATCCTAATCATGAAGATTATGGAGAATATCAACCCATGCCTTAAATGGCATTATTCCCAAAAACCACTTGGCCTCCTTAGCTACCCACTTTTAGAAAGCACCCGCATGGGTGCACTTCCCTCTTGTCACTCCAAGGAATTTAAATTCCTTATTCCTCTTCCTTATGAGCTTTGGAGTGTGAGGAAAAGAAGTGTCTTTATGGAAAATCTTCCTTGCACTCCACCCCATTCCTCTTCCCAACGCTTGGTCCTCTCAAGCTCTCCTAGGTTGACACTTGTCGACCTCTCATGGAAGGTGAGAACCCTAACCTTTCTCCACCCTTGATTTTTATCCTCTTCATCCTAGCCCTTCCTTGTATTTTATCCACACCTAACCAAAACATCCTCTCATTCTTTCATAATGCAACAAGAATTATGCAACCTTCATTGTGAAATGCAACAACACAACTTCATTTGTTCATGCAATTCCATCTCCTCACCCCCTTGGTTCTCAATTTTTTATGTTTCTTCTCCTAATGCATGAGTTATTTCTCTACTAAGTGCATAGGCCCACCCCATTAAACCCTATCGATTCCACCTTTGGGAGTAGAAAGGACCCCCTTTGAGGCTTAGGGCCAATTTAATAGCAGTCAAAATCATGTGTACCTCTTCCCATATTTGAGGAAGTTTGAGCACTTTGAGCACCATCATAATGCCAAAATTGTGAGCACACATACACTCTACAATCGAAGGACGCACCATCACATCAAGGAGGCCTACACTTTGGTTTGATTTTGTGTTTATTTTGGGTTTTCCTTTTGATCTATCGTGCTATTACACTTTGTTTTGTGCTTTTGAGTTGTTTTACATAGCTAGATCAATTTGTTGAAAGCACATTTTGATGCATACATTTTGTAACACCTAGTGGGATCCACATCATGATTTCATACTAATCCTTTTGTTTTGTTTAGCATTCTTGTATGTCTAAAGGTTGTGGTTTAGTGAGTTCAAATATGTTTTGGTGATTACGACTCTATTTCAGCGAGATTGATCTAGACACGTCTGAATTTGTTGCCTACTATACTAATAGGATGGCTCAATAGAATGATGAGTTAGCTCTATATAATGGAAAGATAGCTTAGTAGAACAACAAGATCTCTCAATGGATTCAATAAGCTCATAAACTCACACTTATGTGAGATTGCTCACAATGGTAAAAAAATTCTCACAGTTAAATTATTCTAGTGGGAGCACACTATTGTTTAGCAGGAAAGTTATACTAGTTATAGGCCTAGTATTATTTAGCAAGTTGTCTTTTCCTAGGCGGATTTTCTCTATTGTTCAACAAGATTTCTCTTTGTTTTAGTGGGGCTTATTATATGTTGTTTCTAGAATTGCTTTTTGTTCAGTTTTCATACTAACCTGCTAATGTGTGCTTCGTATGATTATCCTAATGCATATGTGTGGTGTGTTTCTCACTTGAAAAAGACCCTACTCTACCTATTGTAGATACTTAAAATGACTAATCGCTTTAACGCAATAAGTTTACTAACATTCCTCTACAATTATTAGATAATCTTTATTATTTAATCAATCTGTGTCATTCCACTATAGTCTAAACTCAAAATCATCATTTCTATATAAATCCCTAAATTAAGTGATTTTAATTAATTACTTAATATTTCATCAATTATTCACCTATAAAATAATTAAATAATTAATTATTATTTAAATTATTCCTTATCTTATTGAAATTAATTAATTAATTATATTATTTAATTAATATTCTTGCTTTCCTATTATTGTATTTATGTAATAATTAAATTATTTTTTCTCTTATAATTAAATAAATAATATTTATTTAACTAATTAATTGCTCCTCTTATAAATAAATAAATATTAATTATTTATTTATATTCCTCACATGTGCAAATACATAAATTTATTTAGTTATTTAATCATAATTATCTTCTCAAATATAAGTTTTAGTTAAACTCCATAATTATCTCTCTTAGCTGATCAATTAAATCAAGTTATCTATTCTTCTACTCCACCTCCTTAAATCAAATCAGTCAACTCTCCCATCTATTCCAACACATGTAATCAATTGAGTTTTAACTCCCACTCACTCTGAGTTAAAATCTTCAAATCTATCCTCTTAATAGATGCATCTATTTTATCAACATGCAATCAATTGAGTTCAGCTCTCACTCACTCTAAGTTCAACTCTTCAATCACAACCAATCAACCCACCAATCATGGAATCCTGAAAATCTATATAATGAAGGCTTATTTCTCATATTTGGTAACCACAATTACTTTGAATTCTCATGCTAACACATAGAGCACTCAATTTTTGAGAGCCCACATTGCATAGAGAAGGAGCACACTGAAGGAGAACTTTTGGTTTGCATTTTTATGTGTTTTGATTGATTTCATTAGTATTTGATGATTATGCATACTGTTATTTGCTTCCTCTTTCGATATTGGGAATACTAATTGCTTAACAAATCTCTTTGTGGTTGAGATTATTGATGCTATTGCAGGCTTCTATAGGTACCTACATATCCTTGATTATACCTACTAACAATATCATTACTGGACCAAAATTTGGAAAGGGGGGTGGAATTTAAAATTACTTACACATTGGTTTCAAGGCTTTACAAACTCATGCTTGTGACTTCTATATTAGCAAACACTTAATTTTATTAAGGGAAATAATATTTGTATATTGTTTCTTGTGCATTTTCCTTTATTGTAGGGTGGACACGAATTGTTGTGTGTGTATCTTCTCCCCTCGCCTTTGTAGATATTGGGTGCATGAGAAATGTGTAACGATACTTATTTTTATCTTTTAGTGGGAGGCCTACCTAAGATTTCATCACCTCAAGGTTGGACCTCAAGCACATAATCTCTAAAGGGCTATATAAAGGGGTAGAAGTGAAAGCTCAAGTCCAATCTTGTTAGGTTGTGAATAGACATTTCCTTTGTGTTTCTTGACGATGCATGACACATTGGGTGAGGATCTAGGTTTGATTGTGAGAGTAGTAAACACATACTAGGTCTCAATGCTCTAGTCTCACAATTATGTTCTTGGATCCCTTACTACAAGCCATTGTTATATTTAGAATTCATCCTCTATAATTAAGTGATTGATTTATGGTGTATGGATTGTATCCATTAGATACTCAACATTGAGTCCCCATATTAAGATGGAAATCCCTTAGTTACATGGTCTATTTGAAACCATCAAAGTAAGAGGAATGGTGAGCCTATGTTGTAGCACAAGTGCCTATTGATGACATGTAACCAATTGAATGTTTGAATATGTTAAGTTGATAACCAAAATGCAGAAGGATAATGCAAGACATAAAATCAGTTAATGGATTGTATTGTCATTAATGTCAACTTGATATAATCTAATCGGTTATAATCAAAGTGTCAAAGACTTCAGAGGATCAGAGAGATAAAGATTATGCTTTCTGTAATGCATAAAAGACAAGCATTCACATTGTGACTACAAACACCGATGGTCAGTGGAACCCGACAGATAGAGATCACTGATAGCCAAGTTACAATGATTCCCGAGCAAGAAAACCGATGAGCATTACCGACGAGTAGAATCACAAGCAAACCCGATGGCTAGAAACACAGTGTAAACCAATGGAGAAGCCCGAGGAGAACTAGATTGTTGACCGACACTATCAGAGAGTTAAACTAAAATTAACTTGAGTTCACAAAGGAAAAAATATCTAGTTGGCAAAGATAAATATAGAGTTAACTAGTAGTTATCATTGTTTTCATCGACAAGATAAGCCAAAGATAAGTAACTGATTTAAAGCTAATTTGTCCAATTGGAAAAAATATCTCAGCGAGATAAAAAAAGATTTTTTCTTTAAATCTGATAGGCAAGAATTGTGGATCACTCCAAGATCAAGAAAATCAAGAACCTAACAACGGTGATATCATGTCTATTTAAGAGACAACTCAATTCATTACGAATTGGGGTGGGGAGAAAGAGAAAAGAGGATGCTAAAGAGAAACTGATGAAGAGAAACTTCATACAATGCTAATCAAAAAGCTGAGGAAAGAGTTAAAGAATTTTGCAGACACCGAGCAACAGAGCACAGCATCACTGAGCAGAATCAAAGTGGAGCAAAGGTATAAACAGAGTTATATTGATAAGAATAGTTTGTGAGATTACAATAGATCTGAAAATCTGCAAGTATAGTTGTATATGTGAATAGATCATATTGTTTTAGTTTAATCATTGATTTGGAAAGTCTCTTAACCAAGCGGGATTTAAAGATTCTTTCTATATTGAGATACATCCAATGGAGTATCAAAAAGTTTGATCATGAAGATAGCATGAGATGTCAGATACCTATTGACAGACCAAGTGAGTGTTTGATCAAGGATGGTAGCATAGAGATGCCCAATATCAAGTGACAGACTAAACTTTTAAATCCTCTAACAAGGTCACACCTAACAGTGTATTTGTAACCTTTAACAGGGTTGGCTCTTCACCGAGCTCACTTTAGAAGAGTGAAAAATTTTGGTTACCAGTCCCAAGTGGTTTTTCCCTTAACAGGGTTTCCACATTAAAAATCCATGTGTCAATGTGTTTATGAGTCATTACTTTAGTGTTTTGCATTATACATAACTTAATTGGATTGATCGGTATACTCTAGATAATTTACTGTCTTTCGGTATATTGACAGATTGGTAATCGATAAATCTACATTAAAAGGTTTTACAAAGCATTCCGAGGAGTAGTAAATTGATATAAGTATTTGGAGGCATTCATCTTATAGGACAATGGTTGATTATTGGAATATTTTTGAGGCCACTAATTCACCCCCCCCCCCCCCCCCCCCCCCCCCCCTCTCAGTTATTACTAACAATTGGTATCAGAGCTTGTGTGCTTATAAAGGGAGTTTAACAACTCAAGCAAAAGATCACAAGATGAATAGAAGAGATGTGCCCAAGTTGAATAAAGACAACTTTGCATCATGGCAAAGCAGAATAAGACTCCACCTATCAGGTATTGGAAATGATATTGTTCAATACTTAGATAATGAATATGTGTTGCCTACAGGACTTCATACTCTTGAGCAATTAAGAGTCAAGAATGAGCATAACTGCATGATGATAGAACTTGCATCATCACTCTTCGATGCTGAGTTTGAAGATGTCAAAACCTACACCTCTGCAAAGAAAATGTGGGATAAGTTGAAGGTTGTACATGGAGGAGATTCCAATGTACTCAGAGCAAAGGCAGAAAGCCTAAGAGGGAGGTTTGATGACCTAAGGATGAAAGAAGGAGAAAACATTACTTAGTATAGCAACAAAATAAAAGAGGTATTCAATGCTATCCGAGGAGTTGGAGGTGTACTTGAAGAGGAGATAGTGGTAAGAAAAATCTTAAGAACCTTATTGCTTGTTTATGCTATTAGAGTTTCTGCTATTCAAGAAATGAGAGCAATTGCAAACAATACAATTACTCTAGATAGTCTGATTGGTAGACTAATATCATTAAGTGATTGATTTATGGTGTATGGATTGTATCCATTAGATACTCAACATTGAGTCCCCATATTAAGATGGAAATCCCTTAGTTACATGGTCTATTTCAAACCATCAAAGTAAGAGGAATGGTGAGCCTATGTTGTAGCGCAAGTGCCTATTGATGACATGTAACTGATTGAATGTTTGAATATGTTAAGTTGATAACCAAAATGTAGAAGGATAATGCAAGACATTACATTAGTTAATGGATTGTATTGTCATTGATGTCAACTTGATATAATCTAATCGGTTATAATCAAAGTGTCAAAGACTTCAGAGGATCAGAGAGATAAAGATTATGCTTTCTGTAATGCATAAAAAATAAGCATTCACATTGTGACTAAAAACACTGATGGTCAGTGGAACCTGATAGATAGAGATCATCGGTAGCCAAGTTACAATGATTCCCGAGCAAGAAAACCGAAGAGCATTACCGACGAGCAGAATCACAAGCAAACCCGATGGCCAGAAACATAGTGTAAACCAACGGAGAAGCCCGAGGAGAACTAGAGTGTTGACCGACACTATCAGAGAGTTAAACTAAAATTAACTTGAGCTCACAAAGGAAAAAATATCTAGCTGGTAGAGATAAATATAGAGTTAACTGGTAGTTATCATTATTTTCATCGACAAGATAAGCCAAAGATAAGTAACTGATTTAAAGTTGATTTGTCCAATTGGCAAAAATATCTCAGCGAGATAAAACAAGAGTTTTGCTTTAAATCTGATAGGAAAGAATTGTGGATCACTCCAAGATCAAGAAAATCAAGAACCTAACAACGGTGAAATCATGTCTATTTAAGAGACAACTCAATTCATTATGAATTGGGGTGGGGAGAAAGAGAAAAGAGGATGCTAAAGAGAAACTGATGAAGAGCAACTTCATACAATGCTAATCAAAAAGATGAGGAAAGAGTTAGAGAATTTTGCAGACACCGAGCAACAGAGCATAACATCACTGAGCAGAATCAAAGTGGAGCAAAGGTATAAACAGAGTTATATTGATCAGAATAGTTTGTGAGATTACAATAGATCTGAAAATCTGCAAGTATAGTTGTATATGTGAACAAATCATACTATTTTAGTTTAATCATTGATTTGGAAAGTCTCTTAACCGAGTGGGATTTAAAGATCCTTTATATATTGATATACATCCAATGGAGTATCAAAAATTTTGATCATGAAGATAGCATGAGATGTCAGATATCTATTGACAGACCAAGTGAGTGTTTGATCAAGGATGGTAGCATAAAGATGCTTGATATCAAGTGACAGACTAAACTTTTAAATCCTCTAACAAGGTCACACCTAACAGTGTATTTGTAACCTTTAACAGGGTTGGCTCTTCACCGAGCTCACTTTAGAAGAGTGAAAAATTATGGTTACCAGTCCCAAGTGGTTTTTCCCTTAACAGGGTTTCCACGTTAAAAATCCATGTGTCAATGTGTTTATGAGTCATTACTTTAGTGTTTTGCATTATACATAACTTAATTGGATTGATCGTTATACTCTAGATAATTTATTGTCTTTCGGTATATTGACAGACTGGTAATCGGTAAATCTATATTAGAAGGTTTTACAAAGGATTCTGAGGGGTAGTAAATTGATATAAGTATTTGGAGGCATTCATCTTATAGGACAATGGTTGATTATTGGAATATTTTTGAGGCCACTAATTCACCCCCCCCCCCCGCTCTTAGTTATTACTAACAATTGGTATCAG
>MU223540.1:1425635-1441920 GCA_018584345.1 Thuja plicata | reverse complement strand
GCTGGGCCTTTGATCTTGTTGGGCAGATTCATCCCAACTCATCAGGTGGACACAAGTTTATTATCACTACTACTGATTACTTCACTAAATGGGTAGAAGTTGTCCCACTTTCTGTTGCCTCAGGCAATATAGTCTCTCTATTCATTCTGAACCATATCATCTGTCGATATGGAGTGCCTTCCGAGATTATCACTGACAATGGAGGCCAGTTCAAAAATAAGGACCTTAAACAACTCTGCAAGAAATTCAAGATTAAACAACATTGGTCCTCCATTTACTTCCCACAAGGAAATGGTCAAGCAGAGGCATCAAACAAAACCATTCTTAAAATCTTACATAGAACAATCTGTAAGAATGGTAGAGATTGGCACTTACAGATAAATCTGGCTTTGTGGGCCTATAGAATGAGTATTTGTACTTCTACTGGGGCTACTCCTTTTGCCCTTACATATGGAACTGAAGCAGTGTTACCTTTGGAGGTTGAGATTCCTTCACTTAGAGTTTCCCTCCATGGTCTAGTTATAGATGAAGACTACCGCACCATGAGACTTCAAGAGTTAGAACTTCTAGATGAGAAGCGTCAAGCATCATTTGACCATATGAGGGTTTATCAAAAGTGCATGTCCAAGGCCTTTAACAAAAAGGTTCACCCTAGAGAATTCCAAGTGGGAGATCTTGTCCTACGTGAAAATCCCAAGAATCAACAGCATAGAGATCAAAATGAAAAATTTGAACCTAATTGGCTTGGACCTTACATCATTACAATGACTTTTGGGTCAGGTGCTTATTTACTGTCTACAGAAGAGGGAGAGCAGCTCCCTGATCCTATCAATGTCTTGCACCTAAAGAAGTTCTATCCATGATGCCCATTCTGTCTGGGGGCATCCTTTGTACATAATTATTGATCCTGAAAAAATCCAAAAAAAAATATATTGTCAAAAATTCTAAAAATCAGAAAATGTCCTGAAAAATGATCATCTTAGTGAAAACTTAGCAATAGGTGCTTTGATGTATCTAAAAAAAAATTATATATTAAAAAATATAAAAAATTCAAAAAATTCAAAAAATTTAAAAAAAAAATAGAAAAAGTGCCTTGGTGAAAACCTGGAAACAGGCGCCTTGGTAGCAAAAATTCAAAAAAATTATAAAAAAGTCCTAAAAAAAAGAAGAAAAAATGAAAAAAAAGAAAGAGTAAAATTGTAATAAAATCTAAGTGGTGAAAACCTGGAAACAAGCGCTACTTGAGGCCTTTGCACCCCTATTTCTTAGCGTGTGTCTATGACACTTAGCCTTTCTCCATCATGCCTTGTCCTTGTTGCCTTGGTGTGGATTTGGTCTTTGTCTAGGGGTCATAACTGTGTTAGTTTT
The DNA here is from genome assembly GCA_018584345.1 of Thuja plicata. Taxonomy (NCBI): domain Eukaryota; kingdom Viridiplantae; phylum Streptophyta; class Pinopsida; order Cupressales; family Cupressaceae; genus Thuja; species Thuja plicata. The sequence goes on along the minus strand of MU223540.1, from coordinate 1,440,552 downwards.
GGTCTTTTGGATGCGTTAGTCTTTAGGACGCCTCACAAATGGTGTTTTTCAACACCACCCCAACTGTATTTTTCAATAAAACCCTTGACATCGAGTGTTTTTCAACACCTATCAGTTTGCTCTTACCCCATTTTGCCATGTGGTCTTACCTTCTTGCAAGCATTCGATCATTATCCTCGAAACTCAGTATCAATTAACACACTTAAATTTTTAAATGCAACACTTAATGCTTGAGCTATGTCATGATCTTTTCTTTGTGTGCTGACTGTTATTGATTTTTGTTGAGTGTCATTGTCTAATAAGTCTCTATGTGATGCATAGCTAGAGGACTTGGGGCATGGGGCATGTTTTTATTTGCTTCCTACTTTATGCTTCACTATTTTTGCACAACCATTCTGGTGGTCATCCTGGCCTCTATGCCTTGATGCAAGTGTGGTTTTGTTATAGTAAATTAGGTAAGCTAACATCACAGTCATCTTGACCTATATGTCTTTGATGCTTATGTTAGAATATTTCCACATTCCAATCTGATATAAATCACATTCATATCTTCATAGTTGCACTTGTGACTAGTGATGATTGTGTGATTTTCCGATGTCCGTTAATAATGGCCCAATGATGAAAATAAGTTCCTTAACATTCTCTAATGAATGATGAACACAAAGTCCTATGTTATAGTTGCTCTATTGCAAGTACACATTTGCATTTTCATGTAGCTTGCATTGTTTGACCTCATGTTAGTTTGCATTTTAGGCCGCATTATGAGTTTGTGAGGGTTTTTCCTTCATCTTTCTTGTGGACTTTAATCAACTGTGGTCATGTTTTGATCTTCATTTCCTTATCTTCTTTCGTGATCTCAATCGAAATTTTCTATCTTAAATAGTTGATCGATTTTGGGCATTCTCTTTCTTAAGATAAATTCTCTTTCTTCTCTCCATTTCTTTCCACCTCTTCCAAACTTCTATCTTCCATTCACTTTCACCCCACTTCTTTTCTTCTAATTCAACCTTGGGGCATAATCACTCGTGCTTGATGATCTACCTTGGTTCTGTGATCTTTATATCTTTCATCTTACATAAAGAACCTTATCTTTAGTTTGATTTGATCAAATTTATCAATTTGTTATTTCTCCTCTATCTCATTTCAATTTCAATCACGAGGGGGCAGTACCTATCAAACTTTAATCCTTGATTCGACTTTATCAATCCTATCAATCGCTCCGCTTGGGGAAACCTTGCTTGATATTCTTATCTCAGACATGTTAATTACTTATTTACAACGGTGTTGACCTTGTCTTTTTTGTAATCAATTTATCTTTGTTTTGATGTCAATTACTTATTTACAACAGTGTTGATGGCTGTGTTGTTTTGTGATCCCAAATCGATCTCACACTTCAACTGCATTCTTTGACTACATGTGTTCCCAGAATGATCACACAATAGTCAAAGAGGGGCAAATGTATGCACCCTAAAATGGTCGCCGATACTATGGGCCCCCATTTATCATTTTATCAATTTATCAAATTTTTGAATCAATGCTTTGCAACATTTTCAATTCAAATCAATCTCATTGATCAAATCGTAATTAATTCAATATTTCCTAAGGTTTGATCATTTTTATTTAATTAAAAGATTTGATCTCCCTTTTAATTAAATAAAATTTATCATATTTAATTAAATTAAATTCCTCCCATTTAATTAAATAAAATTCTTCTAATTTATTTAATTAAAAGAAAACCCCTCTTTTAATTAAATAAATAAAAATCCCCACTTAAAGCTCTTCTTTTGATGAGAAAGGAAATAAATTAAATAAAAATCCCTTTTTTCTTCACATCTTTATAAGTGGTGGGCTTTTTGCTTTAATTAGCACATGGATCAATCAAGATTTAATCTCCACCATTGCTCATTTCTTTTTGCCTCTTAATCTCAATCGTTCATTTTCCTATATAAGGAAATCTCTCCTTCTCATTTTCATATAGAATTTTTAGGTATTGTTATGTTGCAGGTTTGGAGAGCAATTTTAGAGGAGAATTTGAGAATTCAAGCTTGGATATTGCAACTTATCTCTTCTTGTCTTCTTGCATCCATGGATATTCATATAGATTAGATTCATATTAGATTAAATTCATATTTTCTTCCATAGATTAAGCTTGTATATTTCCTTTTATAGATTAATCTTGCATTGTTATCATATAGATTAATTTTCTTTTATGCATTGCAATCATATAGAATAGTTGTCATTTTCATGCATTGAATCTCTCATTTCATGGTGTACTTGCAAGGGCACAACTAGGTCAATCTAAGGGCCTTCATCACACACCTTTTCACTCCATGACTAGGGAGCTATGAGTCGATATTTGAGGCCTCATTCTTGAGCAACCTTGAATGGAATGACTCATAGAAGTGTGACACATTTTTAGCACACACTAATCAGTGGGTTTCTTTGCTAACTAGCAGGTGTATTCTATAGTTTAGTGTATTTTACTTTGTAGTTTTGTAGGTCTATCATTTTTATCAATGGGGTTTCTTTGTAAGTCAGTAAAATTTCCATAATTATTTTGGAAGGACTAAACTGCTATCTTGCATATTTTACTTCTTATCTAGAAAGTTTTCTTATACACTATTATGTCACATTTTGGAAAGATTTCTTTGTGACCTTGCGGGTTCATCAAAATTTTCAAGATTCCTAAAATAGTAGTTTCACATTATTTGTCGGCAGGAGCACTCTATCTGTGATGGGATTGTTCCCAATACATTTTCTAAAGAGTGAACCCTTCAAACCCTATATTGTCCGGTAAATTATAATCCTTCACACACGAACAATTTTTTTTTATGATCATCCTATGCAATATTACAATAATTTTCATCCAATCACCCATCCACATTTTGTCACAAAATCATCCTCTTAGATCAAGGATTAAATCACACCTAATTAAAGAAACATCGAAACAATCCCCCATCCACGCTTGACCTCATATCACCGAGTTGTCTTTACCTACATCCTAAGTAATCGTAATCCTAGTATTTTCTCTAGGATTTAACGCATCTTGAGTTATCCAGACCATCATTATAGCTACATCACTTTGATCTAAAGGTCTAGCGTGTATCGACTATCATTTTACTTGAGAACATTCTCTATCTTAGGTGACTATCATACTCATTTCTCTATACATTAGGATTTTCAACACACATTTGAGTATCAGGTGATCCTTCCACATCAAACAATCCATTGTCAAACATTAATCAATATAATAATCCTTGATATTAGAGTCATATGTTACAACTAGTAGTTGTCGTTTCACCCAAATATTGACATGTTAATGCCTGATACAACCACTAGACATATAGAAGACATAGGAGGTGTTTAATCCATGTCATGAACCACCACTACAATGACAACCAAGGAGACCAAAGGCATAATCAATATTTCTCACCATTGTAACAATCCCCCCAGCGAAGCACATGTTTCAAACCTGTGACCAAGGTTTGATAACATTTGTTACAACTAGCAGTTGTCGTTTCACCAAAAGATCGACCTGTTAATGTCGAATACAACCACTAGACATATAGAAGACCTAGGAGGTGCTTAATCCATGTCATGAACTATCGTTGCATTGCAAAACCAAGGAGACCAAGGGCACAATCATTTTTTCTCACCATTGTAAAATCATCTCCCATAATTGTAAGCATTCCTCCAATTATTCATGCCCATTAAGACTTTTTTTCAAACCAAGAGTGAAATGGAAAAACAATGTTTATAGTTAACTCTATATTTCTCCAAAACCCCTCAAAATCTGGGTCCTAGTGCTCCACCCAATGTGTTTGGAAGTGTCCTTGTATACTTGGACCCAAATAATTAAGTGACCCCAGAAGAATTCATGGTTGAGCAACTTGAAATGTCATCCCCTTAGTCAACCTTCATTGAGGTCTTCCTTAATGATCCCAAAATGGTTCAAATGATGTATCAAATCATAGAGATTAGTACACATGTAATATTTACCCATTTTATTGTGCGAGGAAACAATGTGCCACTAGGGTTTGACCCCTAGAGCATTGGTTAATGTCCACAAAAAAATCACACTTGCCACCTCCACCTATATACATGACAACTCATTATCAAGTGGTACAAGCCTGTGTCATCCCCATAAGATAAGTATTACCACATCTCATCCAAGGAGGACAAGTACCCATTGTACATCCTCTTGTACCATCTACATATCTATACACATCAATCCCCATGATTCATCAAACGCACACCTTGACAAATGTAGTCCACAGTACACCCTATTTAATTTCATTTGCCACAAATCAATCCCCAAGAAATAGCACTTTGAAAAAAACACCTCTTATATAAAATATTATTTACTTTGCACCATGATTTTCCATGCAATCCACTTCATCTATAATGTAAACTACAAATATTTACACACCATAGCTCTCATCTCTGATCATGTTATTGTTTTCATTTCAATATCATTTTCACTTCCTAAAAGAATGTACATACTACAATCAAATCCCATCACACAAGATCTTATGGTTTCACAACCGCTCTTCATCCTAGAGTCTAATGTCATGTCACAAGCTTCAACTCCCATGAGTACTCAACCTACCACACCTCCTTAGTAAGGGTTTGTTCACATCCTACATAGTAGAGAACATATAATCTCCTAGGTGGTGCTACCTACAATCCTACATATTTCAATCCACAAGGGGGCACATATCATTCCACTCATACTAGGGGTTGTAATGTCCCCAAATTAGGAGAACCTAAATTTTCCCCTAGATTATAATTTATGTATAAAAACAAGTACAATTTTAGGGGTACCTTTTTGCTTTGATTAAGATCTTGCAAGAAAGCTAGGAAACATTATAATCATAATTCATAATTAGACATTTTTAAGTTAAAAATAAACATGTATTAGATTAATATATTGTTTGAATCATATATAGGGCATCTTAACCATAGGAGTATAAGATAGGGTGATTTGATGTGGTGCTTAAGAGACCCCCTACCTTAGGCCCAAGATTGTGTATATCATCTCCTTTGGGTTCATGTGTCCCTTGACCATATGAGGTGGCATACCTAGTGTTTGTTTTTGTATAGGCTGTAAAATTTTGGATTAATAACTTGAAATAAGATTAGTAGTGATCCAACCACAAAATATTTTAATCTAATTGCATAAATCATACACCTATCTAAAAGAGAAAGTTAAATAATCAACCAATCAGGCATAAAAATAAATCTTTATAAAGAAATGCATAAAAGACATCTCCCTATTTTGTCCTTTGTTTCTCTTTTTCATGGAATATGGGATCTCAAATTTTGTCTAGTGTGACAACATAAAATTTTGAGAATTGTGATTAAGAAAATTGTGAGGAATCACCCTCTTTTTATAGATTTTTGGACTTCAATTAACAATTAAATTTAAAGGGTGTTTACTGACAGTGGATTCAAACTAGAGTAATTAGACTTATCCCTGACACAAATAAATAGTTGACTAGTTGCATTACTTAGAAGATTGATTTGATTAAAAAGAAGAATTGGAAGACAAGAAAGAATTGATTGTATCTTGGGATGTAAGATTGACTCATTGCCTTCTTTAATTTAATTTATTTAGTTTTAGAAGAATCGGTTAGCATTAGGGAAATAAAATAATTAAATAAATTAATCATTTATTTAATTTTAGAAGATAGTAATTTAAATAATTAAAAATAATTATTTAATTATGGAGACAAAAACAATAAGAATTAATTTAATTAAATAATATTATTATCTAATTAAAATTAAGAAAAGAGATTAATTAAATAATATAAATTATTTAATTAATTAAAAGCATTCAATTATTGGAATTGGAAGGAAATGATGATTTTAAATTTTGAATTTGAAGAAAGACACTAATTAATTAAATTATAAAGATTATTTAACGAATAAAGATGAATGTTAGTAAAAATGTTGCGTACAAGTGATAGGACAATTTTAGCATCTATAATTGTGTTCCACTCGTTATCCTCTGTGACACTTCTCCAAAGTTGCTTTTCCAGAAGGGCTTTATTGTATTCTTTAATTATTCAGATATCCAAATATTCCAAGGCTTTTCGATCTACACACATGTTCACATGCAACAAGATGTAATATGGTTTTACTTTTAGTCCCAAACCATAGAAAGTTTCTCTACATCTGCTCCAATTTTAAAGAGAACTTCTTAGGAACATGAAAAAGACTCATAGTGTACACTAGAAGATTATGAAGGGAAGCCCCAATGAGTTGGAGCTTATTTGCTTGACTGAGAAGGTTACCTTTCCAGCCAATGATTTTTTACTAGAATCTCTCAATAATCTTATTCCAAAACAAACTCGGGGCATCATTAACACAAAGAGGCATGCTCAAATAAGAAGAAGGCAACGAGTCAAACTTACATCCCAAGATACGAGAAATTCTTTCTTGTCTTCTCTCTAGAGTTTTGAGAAAGAAGATGGAACTCTTTGGCAGACTAATCATCTGTCTAGAAGCACGTTCATAAAGGGTAATAGTGTTCTTTAAGGATATTGCTTTGAAAATAGAGCTTCCACCCATTAGTATGGCGTCATCCAAAAATTGTTCGTAGGAATAAACTTATTCAATCAAAGAGGGAGAGAGACCTTTCAGATTACCAATCCTTACCTACTTCTGAAAAATTCTTCCCAAGGTTTCAGCCATCAGAATAAAAAGAAAAGGAGAGATATGATCCCCTTACCTTAAGCCCCTAGATGAAGAAAAGAAATCAGAAGGGAGTCATTAATAATAACAACATATTTAGGGGTAGTGACAAGTTGCATGCTTATCTTCAAACAAGAATCATTAAAACCAAAAGAAACTAAGACTTTGAACATAAAATTCTAGTTGACTCTATCATAAGCTTTAAAAAGATCCAGCTTTAAGAGAAATAATGCCTTTTGATTAATAGATAATGAGTGAATATTCTCATGAACCATGATAATGGAATCCAAGATCCTTCTACCAAGAATAAAGACATTCTTCTATTTGGAGATAAGATCTGCAAGAATCGATTTCAACCTTTGAACCATGATTTTAGAGAAGATCTTGTAGATGGAATTACAAAGACTAATGGGTCTAAAATCCTGCAAGGAATCAGCCCCCAGGCCTTTTAAGAATAAGAATAATGAAGGTGGCCTTAATCTCTTTCAACAAATTTTTAGCTCCAAATAACTCCTTAGCTGCTACAATAAAATCTAATCCCACAATATCCCGATGGATCTAGAAGAAGAACATGAGAAATCCATCAGGCCCTAGAGTTGTATTTCCTTCAAAAGAGGAAACAAAAATTCCAATATTCCTTCTCTGAAGGGATGCTAGTAAGAATACAGTTCATGTCAGGGGTAGGTAAATACAAGATCTCATCCAAAAGACTTTGTTGACTACCTCAATCTAGAACTTGATCATTAGATAACAAAGATGAGAAATAGCTCACAACCACATGCATAATATCTTCCTCTTTCTCAAGAGTCTTTCCATTGAACTTGATGCAGTAGATTTTATTGGAGGTCCTATATTTCATAGTATTCATATGAAAGAAAATTGTATTCCTGTCTCCGCATTTTAACCAAATAGCACGCAAACTCTACTTCCAAAACTCTTCTTCCTTCCTAATGAGATCATGAAGCTTAGCGAGAATAGAAATCTCATGTTCAATTAGGTCAGTACATATTCCACGTGATTGGATTTACTCCTAGACATAATAAAAACCCTTCTTAACTTTCTCTGTATTATAAAAAAAAAGTGCACGAAAGAAGACTTACTCTATTTTAGAACATTTGATTTAACAACGGTCGTCTTCTTAGCTACTCAGTACATGTTAGTCCCATGAACATCAACTTCCCACCAACTACTTAATTTAGAATGAAAATTAGGGCTCAAGGTCCATATTTTCTCAAATCTAAAGGGGGGGGGTTTCTTTCTACACAATTTATCCATAACCAAAGAGATGGGAAAATAGTCAGAACCAATGTGGGTAAGAGAGGATAATTTATAGTCAAATAGATTTAACCAATCAGGAGTTAATAATGTCCTATCCAAATGTACTTGAATTAGATCCTCTCCCATACATCTATTGGACCAAGTAAATGAGGCACCATGGAGATCTAAATCAAACATGCCTTGTATATTAATGCAATCCATCAAGTCCTGGAAATTATCAATAGCAACTAGGGCTCCACCTTTTTTCTCATGACTATATAAAGGGGGATTAAAATCCCCCATAATAATCCACCTTTCCCAAGAAATCATGGGTCTAAATTTCGATAAGGAATCCCACAAATGCCTTCTAGAAACTCTATTGTTCAGGGCATAAATATTAGAAATAACCCAACTAGAACCATCACTTAAATGAGTAAATTTTGTAGCAATATGATTAGTCGATGAAAAGATGACAATACCTTTAACCAATCAAGGGTTACGAAATTAAGTCAATTTGCTTGAAGCACCTTCAGAATCAACACAATGTGCCTCAATATCCTTGAAGTTAAGAATTTAAAAGCTAATTGGTTAGTAAGTAAGTAAGTTGGTATGAAGAATCGATTATTTCTCTAAGCTTCATATTTTCATGTAAGTTGTAATCATCATGTGGTGGATTTTGGGCCAACTTATAATTTGTAGAGAGAAGGCTAATATGCAATGTGTAATCATTTTGTTACAAGTTAATAATTTAAAAGTCAATTGGCTAGTAAGTAAGTTGGTATCGGGAATTAGTCTTTCTCTAAGCTTCATATTTTCATGTAAGTTGTAATCATCATGTGGTGGATTGTGGGCTAACCTATAATTTGCATAGATAAGGCTAATAAGTAGTGTGCAATCATTTTTTTATTTGAATCAATTGAAAACTATATTCCCTTCATGATATTTATATCGTGTTAACTCTAGACTATACGATTGAACAATCTTATCTCTGTGATGACATATAACTGATTGAATGTTTGAAGATGTTAAGTTGATCATCGAAATGTAGAAAGATAATGCAAGACATTAAATAAGTCAATGGGTTGTATTGTCATTGATGTCAACTTGATATAATCTGATCGCTTATATACAAAGTGTCAAAAGACTTCAGAGAATCAGAGAGATAAAGATTATGCTTTTAGTAATGCATAAAAGACCAACATTCACTAAGTGACTACAAACACCAACAATTAGTGGAACCCGATAGACAGAGAAACCTGAGAGAAAAGTCACAGTGATGCTCGAGCAAGAAAATTTACAATCAAAACCGATGAGCAGAATCACAAGCATTACCGACAACCAGGATTACAGTGTTACCTGACGGATAGACAACCCCGACGGAGAAGCCCGAGGAGAACTGAAGTGTTGACCGAAGCTATCAAAGTGTTGAAACACCAAAAGGAACTAAAGTTCAGAAATGAAAAAATACTTAGCTGGCAGAGCTAAAGATAGACTTAACTGGTTATTAACATTATTTTCATCGACAAGTTAAAGCCAAAGATAATTAAAAGATTTAAAGTTGTTTTATCCAATTGTTAAGGAGAAATCTAAGGGATAAAACTGAAGTAAAGCTTTAAAGCGAGATTGGCTAAGATTGTGGATCACGCCAAGAATAAAAAGTCAAGAAGTGAGAAACGGTGATATCATGTCTATAGAGATACAATCTAATTCATTATGAATGAGGGGAGTGAATGGAAAAGAAGGATGCTGAAGATAAACTAATGAAGAACAACTTCATACAGTCCTGATCAATCAAGCTTAGGAAAAAGCTAAAGATTTATGTGGACACCGAGCAATAGAGAAGCACAACATCATCAAGAAGAAAGAAGTGGAGCAAATGTATTGAAAAGATACATTGATCAGAAAGGTATTATGAGCTTACAATAGATCTAAAAATATGCAAGTCTAAGTTGTATGTGTGAATAGATCATTTATTGTTTCAATTTAACCATTGATTTAGAAAGTCTCTTAACCGGGCAGGACTTAAAAATCCTTTCTATATTGAGATACATCCCAAGGAGTATTAAAAAGTTTGATCATGAAGATAGCATGAGACGCCAGATACCATTTGACAAAGCAAGGTTCAGTCATAGAAGGTAGCATAAAGATGCCCGATATCAAGTGACAAACTATTCTATTTAAATCCTCTAACAAGGTCACACCTAATAGTGTGTTTGTAACCTTTAATAGGGTTGGCTCTTCACCAAGATCACTTCAGAAGAGTGAAAATTTTGGGTTACCGGTCCCAAGTGGGTTTTCCCTTAACAAGGTTTCCACATTAAAAATTCATGTGTCAATGTGTTTATGGGTCATTACTTTAGTGTTTTGCATTAGACATAACTAATTCTGGATTGATCGGTATACACTGAGCAATTTACTATTTTTTGGTAAATGAAAGACTGTTAATCGGTAAACAATAAGGATAAGGTTTAACAGTGAACTCTGAGAAGTAGTTATTTAATAAGATTGTTTGAAGGCATTCATCTTGTAGGACTGAAGATATCTAGAGGCTTAATACTGTGGTACTAAGTTTTTAGGTTGATTTATTGGAATATTTTTAAGGCCACTGATTCACCCCCCTCTCACTTATTCTAACAATTGGTATCAGAGCTTGTGTGTTTAGGAAGGGAGTTTAACAAATCAAGCAAAAGATCACAAGATGAACAAATGAGATGTGCCCAAGTTGAATAAAGACAAATTTGCATCATGACAAAGCAGAATAAGACTCCACCTATTAGGTACTGGTAATGATGTTACTCAACACCTTGATACTGAATATGTGTTGCCTACATGACCTCATACTCTTGATCAATTAAGAGAAAAGCATGAGCATAATTGCATGATTATAGAGCTTGCTTCCTCACTCTCCAATGCTGAGTTTGAAGATGTCAAAACCTGCACATCTGCAAAGCAAATGTGGGATAAATTAAAGCTGGTACATGGAGGAGATGCTAATGTACTAAGAGCCAAGGCAGAAATCCTCAGAGGGAGGTTTGATGACCTAAGAATGAAATAAGGAGAAAATATCACTCAGTATAGCTATAGAATCAAAGAGGTATTCAATCCTATCCAAGGAGTTGGAGGTGTACTTGAAGAAGAGATTGTGGTAAGTAAAATCCTAAGAACCTTAATACCTTTATATGCTATTAGAGTATCTTCTATACAAGAAATGAGAGCAGTTGAAAACAATACTCTTACTCTAGATAGGCTGATTGGTAGACTGATTTCATTTGAGATGAATAATTTTGATAATAGTGTCTTGCCATCTATAGAGTCTGCATTCAAATCTTATTTGAAAATAAGTAAGTCAAGTAATAGACACACTATTAGAAATGATAGTGAAAGTGATAATGAGGATCAAGGACTTGATGAGATTGAAGCATGAATGGAAAGAATATTGTAGAGAGGCAGAGGTAGATACAAAGGTAAATTACCACTTGTATGTTTTAATTGTAAAGAGGTTGGACACTTTGCTGCAAGATGTCTTAACATAAGAAAAGATGACAGAAGTAATGACAAAACATATGAAAATAAGTTTGACCGAGGTGATAATAGAGATTACCGAAGCAACTAACAATCTGATATAAGAGATACCTGATACTACAAGGATAAAGGAAAGAAAGCTTGTTACCTGGCTGAGAACATAGCTGATGATACTGACACCGAATCTGAAGAAGACACTAAGATGGTATTTGTAGCCATGAAGGATGATTCAGACGAAGAAGAAGAAAGGTCTGTAGAGACTGCACTCATATCTAAGGTTAGCAAGAATCATGTCTAGATTATAGATAGTGGCTGCACTCACCCCATGATCGGTGATAAACAAAAGTTTGAAACTTTTGAATACTATAATGGTGGATCAGTAAGAATGGGTAATGACACACCTTGTCCAGTTGAAGGTAAAGGAACCATAATGTTGAATAACCTGATCAAATGTGAAAATGCTTACTGGGTAAAAGGACTAAATTATAATCTATTGAGTGTTTCATAGATGAATAATATAGGTCACCGAGTAGCATTTGAAAATAAGAAGGCAAAGATCTTCAATGAATCAAGAAGGTTGATTGGAACTAGTGAGCAGACAAAAGGTAACCTTTTCTATCTTGATGAAATTAACACCACTTGTTTGATGGCTAGAAATGAAGACATATGGTTATGGCATAAGATATTGTGTCATGTGAAGTTTGACAACATGATAAAGATAAGCAATAAAAGAAGAGTAAGAGGCTTACTGAGCATGTCAAAGCCCGAGCATATCATGTGCAAGAATTGTCAAAAAGGTAAAATGACAAAGTCTAGTTTCAAGAGTAAAGCCCATGCATCTAATGCAATTGTAGAATTAATCCATACTGATTTATGCGGACCCATGAGGAAAAATAGTTACTATGGAGATAGGTATTTCATTCTCTTTGTAGATGATTATTCTAGAATGATGACAATTATGTTCTTAAAAGATAAATCATAAGCATTCAAGATGTTTAAATGGTATAAGGCTATGGTAGAAAAACAAATTGGTAAGGAATTGAAATACTTAAGATAGATAGAGGAGGGTAATTTGTTTCTAATGAATTCACTAACTATTGCAATGAGCATGGAATTAAAAGACAAGTTTCTGCACCGAGAACACCACAACAAAATGGGATTGCTGAAAGGAGAAACAAATCAATTGTTGACTGTGCATGATTGAGAAAAGCATCACTCAAAATTTATGGAGGGAAGCTGTCAGTACTCTTGTCTACACATAAAATAGAGTACAATTTAAGGACACAAAGAAGACACCCTGTGAGTTTTGGTATGGTTACACACCTAATGTAAGTTGCTTCAGAATCTTTGGTAGTCAATATTATATTTTGAAAGATGAAAGAAATGGAAAGATTGACTCCAAAATTTATGAAGGTTTCTTTCTAGGGAATTCCACCAAAATTAAGGCTTATAAATGTCTTAACAAGTCATCTAACAAGATCATTGAAAGTCCAAATGTAAGAATAGATGAATTTGTAGAGAAGAATGATAAGGAAAGTAGAAAAGAACCAGAAGACTACAATAGGTTTGTTTATACTGAAGAACCTAAAACTCTACCCAAGCAACAGTGTATCGCTCCCAAGAAACATAACATTGCACCCGAGCATCATGCTGCAATTACCAAAAAATTAGGAAAATACTCAAGATGATGTACCGAGCAATGTAGATCAGAATGAAGGTCAAGATGATAGTCATAATGATGGATAAAGAGTTGAACTAAAACTTGCCAAGTATGTCAGAAGACGTCATCCAAAAAATCAGATCATAGGAGACGAGAAGGCTGGAATGAGAACAAGAATTAAGTCACTAAACATTAGATGTTTACTCTGTGATTTTGAGCCTAAATCTGTTAATAATGCACTTGAAAATGAAGAATGGGTCAGTGCTATGAATGAAGAGATAGAACAGATTGAGAAGAACAATATATGGACACTTGTACTGAGACCATATGACAAGAATCTCATCGATACCAAATGGATATTCAGAAATAAGCTAAATGAGAATGGAGAAGTCACAAGAAACAAAGTAAGATTAGTATGCAAGGGGTATGCACAAGAAGAAGGTATTGATTATGGTGAAACCTTTGCACCAGTTGCTAGACTAGAAGGAGTAAGAATTCTTCTTGCTTATGCTGCATTCAAAGGATTCAAGGTATACCAGATAGATGTCAAATCTGCATTCCTAAATAGAATATTGGAAGAAGAGGTATACATTGAACAACCAAAAGAGTTTGTTGATCCAAACAAGAGAAACATGGTATGTAGAATACATAAAGCCTTGTATGGATTGAAACAAGCACCTAGATCCTGGTATGAAAGACTTCACTCCTATCTCATTAGCAATGAATTTGTAAGAACAAGTGAAAATATCAATTTGTACTTCAAAGAAGATACCGATGGTAATATTTTGATTGATGAGATGTTTATTGATGATATCATTTTTAGGGGAAATAAAATGTTATGCAAATCCTTTGCTAAAGAAATGAGAAAAGAATTTGAAATGTCTATGTTTGGGGAGATCAAATTCTTTCTTGGTCTACAAATTCTTCAACAAAATGTAGGCATATATATCACTTAGTCCAAATACATCAAGAAAGTGCTGACGATATTCAAGATGGAAGTTTCCAAGCCAATTGGAACACCTATGGAAACCAGATGTAAGTGTGTGTGTGTGTAAATGGGTACATAATGAAAACAACACAAACACTCAATAGGTCATTGCATTAGTTCAAATGGTTAGTCAAAATGTTAAAAACCACTAATATCAGCCTATTGCCTTCTAACTAGAAAGAGTGTAATTAGTTGCATATTTAGCCCTCATAATATGCTTCAAATCAGTGACCAATACTATCCTAGCATGAAGGATTTGATTCAAATTTAAACTAAAAAAGTGAAAAAGCATATAATCTAGCTTTAAAATATGAAATGAAAACAATGAACTAGCATGGAATAATAGATGAAATGTGAATCTAGGATAAATCTAGCAGCATAACAATGTAATTTAGATTCTAAGGTGGAGGCTTCTTTGCTCTCAAAATAGGCTTCTATTTATAGAAGAATGGGAGAGAGAGAGGGGAGACAAGGTTCATTTATGAACTAGGAGGCTCGTAAATGAATATGTAAGAGCCATTAATGCCCAAGGCATTAATAAGGCATGTGAGAGACATGGGCTTAAGGTCTTCATATTAATGAAGACATTAATGAAGGATTTAAAGAGGCAAGGGAGGATGTAAGAGAGTGGCTTGAGAAAATGGACCTTAAGAAAGTCCAGCTTGAAAAAGTGGACTTTCTCAAGTGGGTTGAGTTGCTAAGCATTCCTTAATGGAATGTGACAACATTAGGAGGTGGGTTAGAGAAGAATTTAGGATTAGGATTAAATTAGCATGGGTGAATGGGTTGAGAAG
>MU223540.1:1362204-1386312 GCA_018584345.1 Thuja plicata | reverse complement strand
GAGAAGGTCAGGAAAATATCCATGAATATCTGTTTTGACTCGGTCATTCTCCACTGCTTTCTCTCTCTCTTTTCCTCTCTCCTATGTTTTAGGGTTAGGGTTTTCCATGATCATCCGAAGCTTGTTGCATCCTAAGGGATCCTAGGATGGTCATAGCCATATATATAGCAGAAAGTTGCATTTTAATGGGGAGTGCCATTTTTATTCAGAAAAGCATGCTTCGTGACATTTTTCTATCCTTAGTATATTTTGTGTCTAAGTCTGTAACTCATTGGTTGGAAGGTAGTCTGATACTTGTAGTATTTTTCTCCTGTGTCTAATTCTTTCATCCATCTGCTTCTCTTCTGATTCTATGACAACTTGCTGTTATCGTAATTACCTTTTGCCTCATTTTGTGTAATTCATGTTTATCCTCTTTTGCAATCAATAACTGTGTAGATGTTTTACCCCTTATTGATCAAGCTGATTCTGGTTCATTGTGTGTTGTGTCTATTTCGCTTGGATTACTGTATTGTGAAGTTTTCTCTTCCCTTGTAGTAATTTTAGTCTCTGACCTTCACATGTTTGCTAAGAATCATGTGGTAGAAGTTGTATTAGTTGAGTTATATGGATGTGTAGTGCAGTTTCAAGGCAGAAGAAAGTAGCCCCTATCTTGGTGTATCACCTTTCCCTTTTCAAGTAATCTGGTTTTCTGCATCTCCTTCTCCCTTTTCCTTGCAAGAGATAGTTTTAGGTGCATCCTGATAGTAGAGGAAGCCGACCTTCTCCGGAGATTCAACCTCATAGTTCAAGTCCCCAAGCTTGGAGGTTGATTCCATGTTTCACTAGGTTGCTGTTAGAGAAGCTTTCAGCAAGGGTGCAAACCTCAGTGACAACAGGTGCTTTAGGAGGCATTGCTACTTTTTGGAAGCTCAATAATATTAAAGGTGATGTGATTATCCAAGATAATAATATGGCATGAATTAGATTTCAATATTTGAAGGATGGAACATCTTGGGTTCTTACTAACATTTTTGCCCCCAACACTAAAAATGGTAGAAGTAAATTCTGGGAAAAGATTAGATTCGGTTAGAGCCATCTTTAGTAATGACAACTGGATGATTATGGGAGACTTAAACACCCCCTTGAAGAATCATGAAACATTTGGTGGAAGTCCTTCTCAATTAGAAAGTAGAATGGATCTTATGGATTTTATTAACTCCTAGGACCTTCATGATATGGACTTACAGGGTGTGAAGTATACCTGGACTAACAGGAGGACTAGAGAGGCCTTAATTTAGGTCTGTTTGGAGAGGGATCACATATCTAATGAATGGTTTGTCCAATACTATTGTTCTTTGACTGCCCATGCTAGGGTTGGTTCGGACCACTGTCCTATCTTCTTTCCGGATGACCCTATCAAAGGAAAACACAACTTTGCTGTTAGAATTGAAAACATGTGTACTATGCATCCAAAGTTGGAAAATAAGATTAGAGAATGGTGGAATATCACTGTGGATGGAACAACTATGTTTAAGGTTGCTAATAAATTAAGAGAAGTGAAGGACAACATTAAAAATTAGAACAAGGATTCTTTTGGAGACATTTTCTCTACTAAAGCTACTATTCAATATGATCTAAAAGAAATTCTAGATAAGATAAAGTCAGAAGGATATTTTATTATCTCCATTACCACTGATAATGAGGTTTGAAAAAAGTATCATGAAATCATTTCTAAGGAGGTGTTTTGGAAACAAAGATATTGATTTATCTGGTTATTTGAGGGGAGATAGGAACACCAGATTCTTTCATATGACTACTTTGAAACATAAAGGTGCCAATAGGATTACTAATATGAAGGTAAATAACAACACTATAAAGGAAGAGGAAAGTATAAGGAATGAGGCTA
The DNA here is from genome assembly GCA_018584345.1 of Thuja plicata. Taxonomy (NCBI): domain Eukaryota; kingdom Viridiplantae; phylum Streptophyta; class Pinopsida; order Cupressales; family Cupressaceae; genus Thuja; species Thuja plicata. Next base: position 1,384,424 of record MU223540.1, on the reverse strand, counting down.
AAAGATATTTTTCTTCACTCTTTTCAGAAGACTCTAATCTTAACTTGATGAATCAGGAATATTTCTTGGATTGTATCCCCTCAATCCTGGGACATGAGCGTAATGCTTTCCTTGCGGCCATCCCTTCTAAGGAGGAAATGAAAATTTGACCTTTTATTTTGAAGGTAATAAAGCCCCTAGACCTGATGGTTTCCCTATGTTCTTCTTCCAAAAGTTTTGGTCTATTATGGGGAAAGATGTCACCTAGGTTGTTAAGGAATTTTTTGGCGCCAAAAAATTCCTTAAGGATATTAATGGGACTTTTTTGGCCCTTGTTCCCAAAGTTTCAGGAGCTGAATTTATGGACCATTTCTTCCCTATAAACCTTTTTAATTATTTTTACAAAACCATCTCTAAGGTCCTTACTAATAGACTGCTATCTTTGCTTCCATCAATAATTTCCCCTCAACAGAATGACTTTGTTCCGAGAAGGCAGATAATGGATTCTATAATCATTGTTCATGAAAATATTAATTCTGTGGTGATGTCTAAAAAAATAGGGGTTCCTTCTCAAGCTTGACCTTTCTAAAGTTTATGACAGGGTGGACTGGTCTTTCATGCAGAAGGTTTTGTTGGCTTTTGGTTTTAATAATCTAGGAATGTTCAGTTGATTATGCAATTGTTTTCTTCAACCTCTTTCTCAGTCCTTGAGAATGGTTCCCATACTCCTTTTTAAAAATCCTCCAGGGGTCTAAGATAGGGGGATCCCCTATCTCCTATTCTATTTATCATGATGGAAGAATGTCTGGGAAAGTACATTGGTAAATTGGTGTAGAATGGAAAATATAAAGGTCTCTTTCTGTCTTCCTCAAATAATGCTTTCTCTCATCAAATGTTTGTGGATGACTCTATTTTCAAGGGGGAAGCTTCTATTAAAGAAGCAAAAGTTCTCAAGGAGACTTTTAATAACTATAGTAATGCTTCTAGTCAGTTAATAAACTAGGCTAAAATCAACTTATACTTCATTAACACCCCTGATAATAGATAGACTAAAATCAACAATATTTTGGGTTGTCAAATTGGTTCTTTACCTTCTACCTACTTGGGGCTCCTCCTTTATCAGAATCCCCTAGAGTCCTTCTGGAGTTCTCTTGTTGTTAAATTTCACAAAAATTTGGTGGGGTGGAAGGGTTTCCTCCTATATCAAGCCATAAATATCCATATTATGGAGGCCTCTTTACAAAACCTTCTGGTCTACACTATGAGCCTTTTCAAAATGCTAGCAAAATTTGTTGATGCCATTGAAAAAATCCAGAGGAACTTTCTTTGGTGAGGTGTGGAGGAGAAGAAGAGAATATCTCTTATTGCTTGGGGCAAGGCGTGCATGACTAAAAAGATGGTGGGGGGGGCTAGGATTGAGAAGGATTAGGACCCTTAACAATGTGTTACTATTCAAATAGATATAGAGAACTTATAATAGCACTGGAGAATGGAACACAATTTGGAAAGGTAAATATATAGGTAATATCCCTACCCTGGACAACTTTATAAAATTTTATGGCATACCAATTAGATCTCATATATGGAAGAACACTACTAGCAATAAACATATTATAGAGGGATGTGTTAAATGGAAGATATGTAGTGGAAATTTGGTGAGATTTTGGGAGGATACATGGCTCTTGAAAACTCCTCTCTTCCCCAATCCTAATTGGATATATTATGCTAAGGAATGTAAGATGAGGATTGACACCTATGTGGCTGACTGATGGAGTTCAGACCATTAGAAGGATATAAGTTAGGTCAATCCTTTCTTATCCCATAATCAAAGGTATATGAACTCTATTATTGTCTCAGGAACCTCCCCCTTGTTGGTCCAAAGCTTGGATCAAAGGCATCACTCCCAAGATCAACATTTTCTTTTGGATTCTTCTTCAAAACAAAATTTGGACTAATGATAATTTGAGGAATAAGGGATTCTATGTACCCAATAGATTCTATCTGTGCCTCCAAGAAAAGGAGTCTATTAATCATAAATCCATCCATTGTCCCTTTGATGTCTCTCTCTAGTCTAATATTCTTAAAAAAATTAATATTAATTGGGTCTTCCCTAAAGACATTCAATCCTTGTTTATATCCTGGATTTGCCGCTCCAAGAATTCCTCCATTAAAGCTTTATGGGACCTCTCCTTTCCTCACCTCTTACGGAACCTTTGTAAGGAGAGAAATGATAAGTTTTTTAGGGATAAATATTCTCCTCCTGAGGTTATATTTCAAAAATATCAAGAGCTATCTTGGAGAATCTTTCTCTACTTGGGGACCTCTTCCCCCATCTTGCAAGACAAATTAAAATGTGTTTGATCTATGGAATATGTAGGGAAGGTTTAAATTCACCACTTTTACTGCTAAAAGAGATGATGCTACTTGGGACAACCCTCTTGCTGGCTGGATGAAAATAAGCTTTGATGGGGCTTCTAAAGGGAACCCGAGCTCTGCTAGTTGAGGTGGGATTTTAAGAGATGAAAAAGGTGTTTATAAAGAAATAATTTCTATGCCCATTGGATCTCATACAAACCATGTGGTTGAGGTTGTGGATGCATACCAAGGTATTCTCCTAGAAAAAAAATGGAATTTCACAAAGGTATGGATAAAAGGAGATTCCAACAACATTATAAGACGTGTCAATAAAAGTTTCACCCCTTCTTGGAATATTAGTAATATTATCAAAGCCTCCCTTGACATAATATCCACCTTTGATAAGTGTATTATAACACATGATTATCAGGCGATAAATGTTATTACTGACTGGGCTCTCAACATGGCAATTAAGACTAATGACATGATCAGATGGCATGGAGACAAACGTCTTCCATATGATGTGAAGACACTTATTAATAATGATCGTGTGTGGGGAAGGAAGAGTGGCAATAATTTTGGATTATAATGAAACTCAAAAAGTTTTTATTAATTAATGGTTATTATTTTGAGAAATTTTCCAGAATTACAAAATAGTATATTTTTATAATTTCACATGAATTATGGGCGATAAATGCCATCTTAATGTTTTTGAGATTTATTTTCACATCACCTGCCTTTAGAAATTTGTAGAGATATTTCGATAAAGAGAATTGGGTCCAAAAGAGAAGAATGGGTGGAAACAAAAAATGCATGGAGTCCCCTTATTGTTAGAATTGGAGGAATAAGGGGAAGGTCTAGGGTATTATGAAATGGGGGCAGGTTTCTAATTTTATGGAGAGGGTTCATGGTCATGATTCTACCATTACCAGGCATTTCATCAAGAACTATAAGGAGGGTAAACTAACGATGGGAAGCAAGGTTATTAAGGTTGATGAAGTACTCATTTATGAGGTGACTAGGTTGCCGAGGGAAATGATAAAATTCTACAGAGATAGAAATCTCACTAAGGTGGTTGTGAAGAGATTTCCTAAGAGTGACAAGGAGAAGAAATGGCTGGTTAAACTGAGTAAGACTTACTATTCCCCGAAGAAAATTAAAAAAGTATAGAGAAATGTTTTGTTTGCAATTATGAGCTATTTTACTCTAGATTGTAGATATATCAGAGCCTATGGATATCAATTTGTTTTTCTTAACCATTTTCACCATGGTGATAAAATCTGTTTCCCCTATTATTTACTATGTTCTATGAATGCCACCATAAAGGAAATTAGGGAGAATCCATAGGGGAACCCGACTATTCATGAAGGGTTGATGGTATTTATTTACGACCATCTTAAAACCAAGGCCATTGAGTACCCACTCCCTCAAGGATCTGTTTATGGGGATGATGACTCAGATGGGGACTATTTTACAAACAATAGCTTGGATAATGAGACCAAGAAAGATTTTGATTCCTCCTCTGGAGAAAAGAATAAGAATAAGGGGAAAGCTAAGGGAAAGGGTGTGGCTTCTTCTTCAAAAAAGGGTTTGAAGACTAAACCCCCAAAACCCCATAGAGGTTTATTCCTCATTGGAGGAGGGAGAAGGTAATGAAGAATAAATAGAGGAGGATGAAGAAGAAACAAAGGAGGATGAGGAAGTGCCCCACCTAAGAAAAATGCTAAGTCTGATGGTGCATCTCATGAATCTCAAGAAGAGGAGGTGTTCAATGATGATAAAATTGGGTATTAGGAAGGGAATGGAGAAGATATGGAGGAGGATAATTCTGGGTAGTTGAACAAGGAAGAGGGTACTGCTACAAAAAATATTTCCTTGGTGGTGATGGACAATGGGAAAAGTACATAAAAGATGAAGGAAGATTATGTAAGAGATAAGGAGACACACATAAATCAGAATGTGTTTTCCGCCCGAATGAGTAAGGAATGGGCCAAGAGTTTCTTTAATACTCTGGAGTGGATGATTGATGACAATTATCAGATTAATCAAAATTTCATGAGATGTGGTAAAAGACTGGACATGGAGGCCATGGTTCTCAAAAAGGAGAATTATCTGCCATAATATATCAAGAACATGAAAGAAGCCATTAGGAAAGTGAAGGACATCTCAGAGGCCTATGGGTCAAAATTTAAGGTCATGGATAACATTATTGCTATTCAGGAGAGTGTTGCTGCTGATCACAACCTGGATTCTAGGATTACTGCTATAAATATGAGGATGTATAACATGGAAGGATGCCTGAAGAAAATGGGAGGACAAAAATATAAGATTATTAAAGCCTCAGTAGACCATGTGAATATCCTTGTGGGTAAATTGGAGCAGGATAGGATTGGTGTGAAAAATGAAGTTGAAAAGGCTATGGAAGAGGCCTTTGGCCCAGGGAAGAGAACCCGCTCGAGCAAAAAGAAGAAAGTCATCAAGAATGACAAGGACCTAGAGGAGCTTAATAATGCAATGATTAATATGGACCTTATGGTCATTAAAGCTTGTTGGTAAACATATTTTTCTTTTCAATTTAACTCTAAAATACCCAAAATACTTAAGAAAAATCAAATATAACAGTTGGAAAATTGTTATTGAAAGAACCAATTTCCCTTTGAATTTAAAGGTACAGCTCCCGTATATGAATGATTTTTAGTGAATCTTGCTCTTTCCTAATCTAACAGGGGTATGTTCTTAACCCAAGAATAGAAGAGGCAAACCAAGCTAATCCTAGGCAGGAAATAGCTTAGGCAGGATGAATTCCACTCTAAATCTAGCCAACCCTGAGATTTCATCAATCAGATTAACTCCCAAAATTGGTAATGCATGAAATTCTACTAAAAATGCAGATGCAAGAATAAAAACTAATGATGAAACAACAATTAATCAATCTATATCATGAGAATGTTTCCCAAATTTGAGATAACAACGAGTTTCCCCTTTTGCTAATTGTATCAAATCGTAATACAAAGCTCTAGTTCGAACACAGATTATAAATCCAACTTTAAAGAAACATTCGAATTCAACAGAAAGATAAATGCAATACAAATGGAACAAATAAAACAATGGCATTCAGACATACAAATTTGACTCAGCAAAATGCTATCTTTCACACCAAAATTTAGCCGAACTTTGTATTAATTTTGGAAATAGTACATGTAGAGCCCCAAATTAGGCTGTTACAAGAAAGGGGGAGAACCAAAATGGTTCAAATTCCCCAACTAGAAATGGTAACTAAAATATTTAACGGTTACAAAGTATCAAAAATAACACAAGGGGGAATCTATCTAAGCTTCAGTTTCCTTCCCCTTGTCTAATTTATCCCTATAGGTTGTAACAGTTGTAATGACCTGAATAAGTTATTCATGTCTATTGATGTGGATGTTAGTGTATCGAATGAGCCACCTAGAATGTTCCTTGGAAAGAACCTTAATGGCCTTAGTCGGATCTTTTAGTTCTTCCATCGCTTTGAAAATGCATCCACTCAATTGCTGGAAATCTGGTATTTTTTCTAGGTGAGAGGTAGAATCTTCTGTCAGTTTATGAAAATAACTGAAAAATGAATTCTGCATATTGGCTACTCCTATTATTGCTTTTCCTTGACCACTAGTCTATGATTCTGTATGAAGCCCTAAGAGGATCTTGAAATCTTTGCTCTACTCTTCTTTGATCTTGATGTTTGTCTATTGCAATCCTGCTTCGGCCTGGATGATCATTTTGATCTTAAACTCTAGGATCTGAAGCCATTCAATCAAGGGCTCATCCCCTTTCTGCAATATCTTAGCTTTTAGAGCCTCTTTAGTCTTCATCTTTACTGCCACATGCAACATAACTATACATTCCTAGCATTTCACCCTCTCCGATGTGAGAGTTTGTAGATTCATAGCAATGTTATTTCTCTCTACCTCCAACCTTAGAAGAGTATTACCTAGTTGCTCAACCACTGCTAGTCCCTCAAACTCAAGCCTCTCAATCCACCATTTACCAATCTTCCCATAATGTCGGTCTTCTTGCAACTTAGCCAGAATGACTTGGTTCTCTGTAGCACTGGGGTCAAAGGTGGTTTGGGTGCTAGGAACGCTTGCAATCAGAGTGAGGAGCTTCCTGATGAAGTTGGTCAGCTCAGTCACTTCTGCCTTAAGTTGAACTTTGGTAGTCTTGAGCTCCTTGAGCTCTTCTTCTATCACTACATTGGTAGATTTCCACCAATCCACCTTGCTATCATGACGGGCCAACCCCATGTCAAATGACTACAGTTGAAATTCTGAAGCATTCATGTCCTCAAATCTACCTTCCTTAATTAGCTTGGCCACTTCCATGGTGAAGTGCCTAGTCTCAAGAGCATGACCCAGGGTAGACATTGTCTTCACCTTCTTCTGTTTGCTCATGGTGGCCTTGGGATGAATAGCTCATGATAAAGTGTGTTTGCTTGCATTCCCTTCCTCCACTCTCTTTCTCTTTTGTTCCAGAGTATGTTCTATCCATGACTCTATGCTAGTAACTTTGTTGGCAAAAACCAACTCCTCAATGAAAAATTTCCTTATGACTAGAGGTGTAGCCTTTGGTCTCGAAGAAAATGGATTTACTGAAGTAGGAGAAGAGGAAACCAACTTGGCTACTGAAGTGACCTTCTGATTCTTTCTGGCTTCTCCTTCTAATTTTGTGGTTGAAGGAGTATCTTCACCTACTTCCACTATGATGGGAGACCCTCTCTTGGGAGAATCCTGGGTAGGGGTGTCAATTGGTACATCTACTGTGAGTACTTTTACCGATCGCTCTGGTTCTGCATCTTTGGTGAGCTCCTTTGTTGTCTTGATATTTGGGAGTGGACCTTATCCACAAGTCTTCTCCAACGTGATTCTTTTCTCAGGAGGTTCATCACCTCCTCCCACTAGCTAGGTTGATCCTTTGGTAACCATTGGAATTGTTATTGATGAAGTGGTTATAGTACTAGCAGTGTCATTTGTCAGAGTTCACTGAGTAGGCGGCTTCCTTTCTGATCTCTTCCTTCGGCCTGTGGTCCATTCAACCCATTGTTCTATTCTTTTGTAGATACCCCCCATTAGAGTTGACAAATCACTAATGGCTTGGTCTAGCATGGGTTCAGAATTGACAGGGGTGAGCTTTATCTCCTTTAGATATGTATCATCATACATATGATTGCCATTGTCTTCTAGCCCCTCTACTGCAATGTTAACATTGAACCTTTTGATTTGTTCAATAGTTAACCGGGCGTAGAATCTCTCTCTACTTTCAAAATCATCCCTACAATTTGCCCAGTAGTCTTCTATATCATGAACATGATGAATTGCATGACTCATTTGCAATACATCCCTGGCATAGTTCACTGGATCATATTGTGGTCTCAAGGCATCGTAGGTTTCCAAAGAAAACTTCTTTGAGAATGTCTTGAGAACATTCTTCGCCTCTGACCACGATGCACAGTTGTAAGCTCTGATGGTCATGGGGAAATCATATCCCTTCTTCTTAGCCTCAGCACAGAGTAAGTTCACCTAGAGTGCTTGCCTCATTACTTCGATCAACATGATAATATCAGTAGGATACCTAGGTAGCTTCAAAGGGAAATCATCAAAACCTGCAAGATGAAGATATGTGAAACCTCTAAATTGAATGAAATAGAATCCAAATTGGCTGATGAAATCCATGGCTTTGGGGGAGAATCTCCTTTCTGGATAGCCTTGTAACTCCCTGCAAAATCTCATTATGAATGCATCATTAACCTGAAGGTACTCAGCATAACTATTATGTAATTGCAAAGAGGGGAAAAATTCACAACTCTTGACATCATCAGGGAATTCCTCTATTCTGGGAAGACCTGGCCAAATTTGGAGTGTATCCAGAATGTATAAGAGGACTAAAGACAAGTAAAATTCATTCTGGCATTTAGCTCTATATAGGGCCTCTGAGAGATTCTCACTTACCATAAGTGCCCAATCTATGAAGTGATACTAGGAACAGAATACTTGAACTAGGAAGAAGTGATGGTCGATAAAATTGAGTGCCTCACTCTCATCTCTGATCCTATGGAGTAACACCAGAATGTCAATGATCTCCAGCTTTAAATTAGTGCCGTATAATGTCTTCAGTAGATTCCCTTTGGCGCTCTTGGGTTCTTGAAACCATTCTTTCATTATCTCTTCTTCCAGACTAACTTTTTAGCAATATACTCAGTCACCACTCGACTGTATGTCATTTCTGAATACTCAGCTTGCTCTGGGATGCGAAGCAAGTTCTGGACCAATTCCCTATCAATAGATAACAACACCGTATCATTGGGCAAGAGAATTTGCCTGATATCTGGGTTGTATCGAGCGATGCATTCCCAAATTAATTTTGGGGCTTGAACAACCACAGAAAAACTAGCGGCTTCAACTAGTCCACTCTCTTTCAACTTCTCTGTAATAGGATGTATATACTCTACTTTCAATCTATTCTAGAAGTTCTGCATGTCAAAGAACTTCAGAGATGTATCCAAAATCTTATACCATTCAGAAGTAATGTCATTCATCCCATTGAATCTCATGAATCTTGAATCCATGTTTATGATGATTCATATTTGGAAATTGGAAGTATCTCTTAGGGATGCGGGAGCAAGGAATAGCTAAAATATGAGACTTTGTATTCAAAGCAATTTGGTGAACAAATGGTGGTTCTCGTTCGCAACTTTCAACTGATTTTATAACTTTTGAATTCTTATCATTAACGGCCAACTTCCCGCACCACATGAATGAAAAGACCCCAACATTAATGAAAATGACCGTTATGAAGTAAAATGATTTTATTTGAATTAATTACCTTGCTTTTACGGGCCGTTAAGAAATGTCTTTTCACTTTTAGTAATCGCAATGGTAACTTTTTTGGGGTAGCGGAAAATCACTTTTCCACTTCTCCTTTGGCGAAGTGCTTTTGGAGTGCTCTCATTTCAGAAGTCCGCCAAGGAAAAATTTAGTCTATCAGGATGCCAAAATGGCATGTGTCGATTTTATCTGCCTTCTTTATATCTCAAATACTTTATGAGATAGGTTCTTCCTCAAAATCACTTTATTTAAATGGTTTGGTGGAAAACATACCCCGTGGGTCAAAACCCGCCTATAGGAGTAGGGGAGAAGCCATTTTCTGCTTTTTTGCCTTTGGCTTATTTCCACAATTTCTTTCTATTGAATCATTCCCTTTGGCTTGTAGAGGTGTAATCCAGACACATCAACCTTTCTTAAGCCTAAAGGATCCATTTTAACACTATACTTCTTGCTGAGGCATCACTTAGTAATCATCGATAGAAGATGCACTTTGTTGATACTTTTTCGCCAGTGGAGAAGCTCGAGCCTGATTATCCACCAAGCTGCAAAATACAGAATTACGACTACATACTTCCATTGTGTGCAATACTAATGTTAGAAATCTTCGAACCACAACCTTTATTAGATTGGGAACTTAACCTACCCAAAGAATACATGAACTTAGATATAGATTCCCTTTGGCTTACAAAAGAGAAAGCATTTGGGAAATATCTGGTAAAGGCTCCCTAGCCTAAGGGAAATATTTCTAGACTTAGACTCAGGACTGACAAGAAGCTAGCAAGATCACCACTATACATTAAACACTCACTTTTGTCCAAAAGGTATGTGGACCAAAAGTGGGGCATCAGCTGGCTCTGTCTGGGGATTTGGACATTCACATGTCCAAGCAAGGAATCTCAAATTTTTGGTTTCGCAAAGCTTAACAAAATGCGGCTCACAACAAAACTAAAGCAAGACACAGAAAGGGAAAAATAGGAAGGGAGCCTAACTAGGAAAACAAAAGCAGGAACTAAACGTAACTATGGTACAATACAGGGGTTACTTGTTTTCAAATTAAATCTGATAGAGCTTCAAATCCTGACCATTATACGTCAGGGGTAGCACTTCACCATCTGGATATGCCAACTTGAAAGAATTCTTCTTGAATGCCTAATGGATCTTGAAAGGTCCTTTCCATAGTGTTTCAAATTTTTTGTGCATGCCCTTGGGTGCCCTACGTTTGTCCCACAACAGTACCATGTCTCCTATCATAAATTTTTGGGGTCTGCTCTTTTTATCAAACAAACTCTTCACTCGTATTTGATGCTGTGTAATGTGGTCAACTATTTTCTCTCTTTCTTCTTCCAGTTTGTTTAGGTACATTAATCCTCTTCTCTAAACCATTTTCATATATGTCATCTTCTACTTCTGTTCTCAGTTTGCAGGTTGCTAGCTCTAGTGGTAATGGAAGGCTAGCCTCTACTCCATAAACAAGTTCAAAAGGGGATACACCTATGGATCTTTTGGGAGTCACTCTATCTGCCCAGAGGGCTTCATATATTTTCTTGTGCCAGGTTCTCTAGTTGTCTTCTATAAGCTTCTTCATGATATTCACCAAGTTTTTATTGCTGGATTCGGCTTGACCATTCCCTTGGGGGAAATAGTCAGAAGAACAACTGACCATGATGCCATACTCAAAACAAAATTCAATAATCTCTTGAGAAGAAAAGTATGTTGCGTTATCCATAACTAACTTAATAGGCACACCAAACCTTACCAGGATGTTTTCTTTGATGAACTCACATACTACTTCTGAAGTAGTCCTCTTGGTTGCTTTCTCCTCCACCCATTTTGTGAAGTAATCAGTTGCAGTGATTATGTAGGTATGACCTATGCTGGATGTGGGTTTTATAGGACCAATAAAATTGAGACCCCATTGTTGAAAAGGACCTTCAATTATCACCGGTCTCAGAGGCAATACTGCTAACTGTGGCTTTTTGGTAAACATTTTGCATTTCTCACACTTTGCTACCCAGTGGTAAGCATCTCTGAACATTCCTGGCCAGTAATAACACTACCATAGAATCTTGAATGTGGTAACTGATGAGGAGAAATTTCCTCTGCAGGCTTCATCATGAAATACTTTTAACAACTTCTCTTGTTGCTGTCTATCGACACATCAGAGAAAGGTCCCATATATTGATCTCTTATACAACCTATCTTCCTAGATAACATATTTAGAAGCCTTTAGTTTTAGGTCTCTTCTTTGCTTAGAAGTCAGCCCTTCAGGGCATTCACCATATGTAAGGAAATACATGATGTTTTCAAACCAGGGGTCTTGCATACTTACCACCAAAACTAATTATGTAGCTTCTGGGTCTTCACCTGCTTGGTTTTTCGGCATTGCCCTACATAGTGCATTGCCTCTTACCATCTTTGTGGGTTTTATCTCTACATCATATTCTTGAATTTTAGATACCCATGCTCCTCTATTGTTGCATCCTACATCCTGTTGAGTCAGTATGCTCTTCATTGTGATATCAAGTACATATACAAGAGAATGTGAGTGTAAGATGTAGAATCTAAAATTCTTTAAAGCCTTAATGACTGCAAAAGCGTGCTTTTCAATTTGGGAGTATTTTAGCTCATGATTTTTCGGAGGCATGCTCATAAAAGCAATGGGAGCCTAGACTCCTTCCTCATTTTCCTGCATGAGAATGGCTAATAGAGTATGTTCAGAAGAATAACAATAGATTACAAAGTATTTCTTGTAATTTGGGTGGCATAACACTGGAGCATTGGCTATGACATTATTTATGTTTTTGAAGGCTTGCTTACCGAGTTCATTCCACTTGAAATTCACATTTCCCTTCATCATATCAACTATACATTTAGTAATTCCCAAAAAATCTAGAACGAACCTTCTGAGAAAGTTAAACTAACCAAAAAAATATTTTACTATAGTTTTATTCACAGATAAACTCAATTGTTGAATAGCTCTAACCCTTTCTAGATCAATTCTTATGCCTTCCTATGAGACAATGTGACCTAGCAATTTCCCCTCAGTTACACAAAAGACTAACTTCTTGGGATTTAATGAAATACCATCCTCCCGACACCTTTGCAATACTTTCCTTAAGTCACTTATATGATCTATTCTTTTCCTAGAGAACACAACAAGATCATCCAAATACATACCAATTATTTTATTCTTCATGTCACTGAAGGAAAAGGTCCATACCTCTCTGAAAAGTAGCTCTAGCATTAATCAATCCAAATGGCATTCTATAGTAAGTGAAAGTGCCCCATGGGGTGGTAAATTTCATTTTATGCTGGTCCACTTTCTCAACTTCTATCTGATTATATCCTGAAAAGCTGTCCAACATAGACATTATTTTAGCTCCAGCTACAATCTGCAGTAAGTGATCCATATTGGGAAGAGCATAATTATCTTTCAAAGAAGATTGGTTAAGATTTCTAAAGTCTACATAGATTCTTATCTCTCCATTCTTCTTCCTCATAGGCACTATGTTTGCCACCCAGGTAGAGTGGTGTATAGGATAGATGATCCTTACTTTAAGCATTTTATCTACTTCCTTGAATATTGCATCCACAAATTTGGGATTATAGTTCCTTTTCTTTTTCCTGAATGGGGTAGCTTTAGGTTTTAAGGGGATTTGATGCTTAAATTTCCCACCCAAAAAACTTTTCAGGTCCTCATAGCTCCAGGTGAAAACATCCGAGTATTCTAGGAAGAGTTTCCTTGACTTATTCTTTTCTTCTTCTTCAGTACAACACTTCCCAATGTTGATCATCTTGGGATCTTTCTCAGTTCTAATATTCATTACTTCATACTCACCAGTAGTAGGACCTCTTTCAATTATTTTCTTCTTCACAAATGTGTTGTGCCTGTTGAAGAGTTTTTTGAGAGTAACTAGATGGGGCGGAATGATATTGCCTTGTAGCTGGATAATATCTATCTTATATTTCTTTAGCTTGTCTGGATGATCTCCTCTACAATTTCCATGGACCTCTTTGTGGAAGTCTCCACCGCTCTCTAGAAAGAGAAGGAGATTCTTATCATCTTCAAATGCTTGCCAATCTTCCATATTATCGGGTATAGACTGTTGATATATGACTTCCACTTGGTACTTCTTGTCTTTGAATTATGGGTGGGGAAGGAGTAATGAAGCTAACATAGCTAGGGAGTCTACTTTGGAATTCAACTCTCTCAGCACTGATTCAATAGAGACTGCATCTAGTGTTTCTATCTCATCCCATACTCTATTCCTGTAGTTCTTCAATCTATGATTCTTAACAAAATATTGATTCTTAACCTAGCACACAATAAGCTCTACATCACCACGAGCTCTCAAAATATTCACTCCTTTTTCCTTTGTAGTGATGATTCCTAATAGGAGGGCCTCGTATTCAGAAATATTGTTGGTATTTCCAAATTCTAATTTATAAGACAAAGGCTCACATATCCGATCTGGTGATATCAAGACCACACCTGTGCCAGATCCTGACGAAGCATAACTGCCATCAAATTTAAGTGTCCAGATTTGAGAAGACTCTTCTTCGGTAGAAAAATCCTTCCCCTATTCTCCTAGTTTCACTTCCTCATTGTGATCATCAGTAAATAGCATATAGAGTCCAAATTCCAATTCTTGATACAAAATTTGGGCTTTAGGATCATCTAACTTTAGCACTGTAAACTTAGCTTCCTCTTATGGGACCAGTTTAATTTAATTTTTTTTATTACCCACCGAGATTAAAGCTTGAGACAAATTTAACTTTATTTCTCCTCCTAGATCTTTGTAGAAACTCCTACTTAGCAACAAACTGTAGCTAGCAAGTATATTGGCAACTAGAATTGTTAACAACATCTTCTTCTTAGGGTGCGCTGCCAGAGCCACTTGAGCATCCTTAATTTGTCCAACTAGAGGTACTTGCTTTGAGTCCATATAATAGCACCTACCATGAGCTTTAGTAAGGGTGAGTCCCAAAGCTTTAGCTACTGTTGATGGCATCACGTTATTTGAGGCTCTAGAGTCTATTATACAATTGCTCAATTTGCATCCATTAATATATAAAGACACATAAAATGGATCAGGTTTTTGACCTGGGAAAGTGGCTAACACAGACGATTCACCTTACTCAATGGGATCCACAAAAATTGACTCATTTTCTATAATAGTCATGACATTCTGGTTTAGGTTCTGATTCCCTTCAGTACAATAATCTACTAATTTTAGCAATTCTATAGGATTGGACTTGAGATAATCTATGGGAGAGATTTGAATTCGAGAGTCCTTACAAAATTGAATAATGTCAAAAGAGTTATGCTCCTTACCTGGTTGTGGAATTCTCACACCTTGATTTTCTTCCTTAGGGTTGGAGGTAGACACTTCGTTACCTTTAGTTGGGAGAGAAGGGGCAGGACCTTTATCTTTCTAGCTCTTGGTCAAGACTGTATAGGAAGTCCCATCTATGGTCGCATAACATGTTGCTCCTTGTTTAGAATCAGACTCATACTCTAAATATAAATTTTCAGAGTCCCCATGTGAGTATGAATCTAGTTTGGTTCCAGAGACTCCAGCATTCCATTCATCAGTCTGATGCATTTTCCAAGTATGGGCTACATCAGGGCAGCTTTCTCTATCATGATCTGTAGTCAGATGAAAGGCACACATATTCCTTCTTTTAGGGGGGGCTTCAATAGCTAGTATTTGTGGTGGACCAGTTAACTATAATGCTTTACTGTCAGTATTCATCCCATCATTGCCCCTTCTAGGTTGTTCTTGATAATTTCCTTGACAAGGGTTATTGAATCTAGGAAGTTGTCTTTTGAAGCTGATGAATTCATTTGACAATTTTTAGATCATCTCATCAGATGATGTAGTACCACTAGTACTAGCTCTTGACTGGATTTCTCTTTTCCATTTCTCAGATGAGATCATGTGGTCTTCGAGTTCCACGACAGTTCTCTGTGTAGCATCCAAACCTGCAGGATTAACTCTTCTTAGATCATAATTGATGTCTGGTGGCATAGCACTTATAAAGAATGTTTTCAAATTTCCTTCCGTAGGCCTGTTAGCCACTGGAATACGATTTACAAGCTTATTGAATTTAGCTATGAAATATCTCATACTAATAGAAGGCTCTTTCTTGATAGAGGTTAATTGCGTCAATGGAGCATGCTCATCTTCTACAGTTTTGAGCCTTCTTTTAAAAGCAACTCTCATGGAGGCCCAGTTTGTAATAGACGAATTTGGTAGGTGGTGAAACCAATCAACAACACCCTCAACAAGGGTCTCAAAAAATAATCTAACAACCACATCCTCTTCTCATACTGCTATAATATTGACAGAAGCAAAGAATGCAGTAATATGTTCATCCGTAGATACTTTCCCGTCTCCTGAAAACTTGGGAAAATTCTTTCTAGACCCTGAGGGAAGAGGATTATAAGATGCTAGTTGCAGGGGTCTGACTGGAACGGCCCAAGGGAGTGCCATTGTTACTTGAGGTAAATAAGGGGTTAGATTGATAATAGGAGGAGCAACTACTCCGTGTAACATTAACACTTGGCAAGTGGTGGTTAAAAGAGTAGACTGCTTAGGGGGTGAAGAAGGTCTGCTCTAGCTTTTTGCAGTTCTATTTCTTCAGTGAGGTACTTCAAGCAGAGAAAAATTAATATCTGCAAGTCTCTCAAAGACTAGATCTGTACTTCTTTCTTTGTGCTCCTGAGAAATCTTTTAGGCTCTAGATTTTTGACTAATTCAGTGGCCTAGCTTCACACTCAGCTTGGCATTGTGCTCTTTGATTTCTCTTTCAGAAGGCTCTTTCAAGTGCTTCTACTCTAGCTTCTTCTTGCTCTAGCACTTGACTGGCATTTCTGTAATGTTCGGTGCTTCTTCTGTTTCTCCAGGCAAAAGTGTTCAATGAGGAACTAAGGTCTTCTTGATCATCTTGAAAACCAAGATTTGGTTGGAGTACAAGAAATATATTTTCATGGGGAAGCACCATCTTTCCTCATGATATGTTTCTAGTGTAACGAATATTTGTGTCCCCAGTAGAGTCACCAAAAATATGTTGGTAAA
The DNA here is from genome assembly GCA_018584345.1 of Thuja plicata. Taxonomy (NCBI): domain Eukaryota; kingdom Viridiplantae; phylum Streptophyta; class Pinopsida; order Cupressales; family Cupressaceae; genus Thuja; species Thuja plicata. The sequence goes on along the minus strand of MU223540.1, from coordinate 1,368,148 downwards.
TAGATTATTCTTTTCAATTTAACTCTAAAATACCCAAAATACTTAAGAACAATCGAATATAACAGTTGGAAGATTGTTATTGAAAGAACCAATTTCCCTCTGGATTTAAAGGTACAGATCCCTTATATAAATGATTTTCAGTGAATCTTGCTCTTTCCTAATCTAACAGGGGCATGTTCTTAACCCAAGAACAGAAGAGGCAAACCAAGCTAATCCTAGATAGGAAATAGCTCAGGCAGGACAAATTCCACTCTAAATCTAGCCAACCCTGAGATTTCATCAATCAGATTAACTCCCAAAATTGGTAATGCATGAACTTCTACTGAAAATGCAGATGCAAGACTAAAAACTAATGATGAAACAATAGATGCAAAGAATGCAGTAATATGTTTCAAATCGTAATACAAATCTTTGGTTCGAACATAGATTATAAATCCAACTTCAAAGAAACATCTGAATTCAACAGAAAGATAAATGCAATGCAAATGGAATAGATAAAACAATGGCATTCAGACATACAAATTTGACTCAGCAAAATGCTCTCTTTCACACTAAAATTTAGCTGACCTTTGTATTGATTTTGGAAATAGTACATATAGAGCCCCAGATTGGGCCATTACAAGAAAGGGGGAGAACCAAAATGGTTCAACTTCCCCAACTAGAAATGGTAACTGAAATATTTATCAGTTACAAAGTATCAAAAATAGCACAAGTGGGAATCTATCTAAGCTTCAGTTTCCTTCCCCTTGTCTAATTTATCCCTATAGGCTGTAACAGTTGTAATGACCCGAATAAGTTCTTCATGTCTGTTGATGTGGATGTTAGTGTATTGAATGAGCCACCTGGAATATTCCTTGGCAAGAACCTTAATGACATCAGTCCAATCTTTCAGTTCTTTTGTCGCTCTGAAAATGCATCCACTCAATTGCTGGAGTTTTGGTATTTTGTGTAGGTGAGAGGCAAAATCTTCCATTAATTTATGAAAATAACCAGAAAATGAATTCTACATATTGGCTACTCTGATTATTTATTTTCCCTGAAAACTGGTCTATAATTCTGTATGAAGCCCTAAGAGGAGCTTGAAATCTTTGCTCTTCTCTTCTTTGATCTCGACGTATGTCTGTTGCAATCCTGCTTTAGCCTGGATGATCATTTTGATCTTAAACTATAGGCTTTGAAGCCATTTAACCAAGGGCTCATCTCCTTTCTATAAAATCTTAGCTTTTAGAGCCTCTTTAGTCTTCATCTTTATTGCCACATGCAACATAACTATACATTCTTGGCATTTCACCCTCTCTGATGTGAGAGTCTGTAGGTTTGTAGCAATGTTATTTCTCTCTACCTCCAACCTTAGAGGAGTGTTACCTAGTTGCTCAACCACTACTAGTCCCTCAGACTCGAGCCTCTCAATCCATCGTTTACCAATCTACCCATAATGTCAGTCTTCTTGCAACTTAGCCAGAATGGCTTGGTTCTTTGCAACACTGGGGTTAAAGGTGGTTTGGGTGCTGGGAACGCTTGCAATCAGAGTGAGGAGTTTCCTGATGAAGTTGGTCAGCTCAGCCACTTCTGCCTTAAGTTGAACTTTGGCAGTCTTGAGACCCTCAAGCTCTTCTTCTATCACTACATTGGTATGTTTCCACCAATCCACCTTGGTATCATAATGGGCCAACCCCATGTCAAATGACTGCAGTTGAAATTATGAAGCATTCATGTCCTCAAATCTACCTTCCTTAATTGGCTTGGCCACTTCCATGGTGAAGTGCCCAGTCTTAGGATCATGACCTAGGGTAGACATTGTCTTCACCTTCTTGTGTTTTCTCATGGCGGCCTTGGGCTGAATAGCTTGTGATAGAGTGTCTTTGCTAGAAGTCCCTTCCTCCGCCCTCTTTCTCTTGCATTCCAGAGTATGTTCTATCCATGACTCTACGCTAGTAACTTTATTAGCAAAAACCAACTCCTCAATGAATAATTTCCTAATGACTGGAGGTGTAGCCTTTGGTCTCAAAGCAAATGGATTTACTGAAGTAGGAGAAGAGGACACCAAGTTGGCTACTAAAGTGACCTTCTAATTCTTTCTGGCTTCTCCTTCTGATTCTATGGTTGAAGGAGTATCTTCACCTACTTCCACTATGACGAGAGACCCTCTCCTAGGAGAATCTTGGGTAGGGGTGTCAATCGGTACATCTACTGTGACTGCTTTTACCGACCACTCTGGTTCTGCATCTTTGGTGAGCTCCTTTGTTGTCCCGATATTTGGGAGTGGAACTTATCCACAAGTCTTCTCCAACGTGATTGTTTTCTCAGGAGGTTCATCACCTCCTCCCACCAGCTGGGTTGATCCTTTGGCAACCATTGGAATTGTTACCGACAAAGTGGTTGGAGTACTAGCACTATCCTTTGTTAGAGTTCGCTGAGTAGGCACCTTCCTTTCTGATCTCTTCCTTTGGCCTGCGGTCCATTCGACCCATTGTTCTATTCTTTTGTAGATACCCCCCATTAGATTTAGCAAATCGCTAATGGCTTGGTCCAGCATGGGTTCAAAACTGACAGGGGTGAGCTTTATCTCCTCTAGATATGTATCATCATACATATGATTGCCATCGTCTTCTAGCCCCTCTACTGTAATGTTAACATTGAACCTTTTGATTTTTTCAATAGTTAACCAAGCGTAGAATCTATCTCTACTTTTGAAATCATCCTTACAATTTGCCCAGTAGTCTTCTATATCATGAACATGATGAATTGCATGACTCATTTGCAATACATCCCTGGCATAGTTCACTGGATCATATTGCGGTCTCAAGACATTGTAGGTTTCCAAAGAAAACTTCTTTGACAATGTCTTGAGAACATTCTTCGCCTCTGACCGGGATGCATAGCTATAAGCTTCGATGGTCATGGGGAAATCATATCCCTTCTTCTTAGTCTCAGCACAGAGTAAGTTCACCTGGAGTGCTTGCCTCATTACTTCAATCAACACGATCATATCAGTAGGATACCTAGGCAGCTTCAAAGGGAAATCATCAAAACCTGCAAGAGGAAGATATGAGAAACCTCTAAATTGAATGAAATAGCATCCAAATTGGTTGATGAAAGCCATGGATTTGGGGGAGAATCTCCTTTCTAGACAGCCTTGTAACTCCCTGCACAATCTCATTGTAAATGCATCATTAACCCAAAGGTACTCAACATAACTATTATATAATTGCTAAGAGGGGAAAAATTCATAACTCTTGACATCATAGGGGAATTCCTCTAATTTGGGAAGACCTGTCCAAATTTGGAGTGTAGCTAGAATGTATAAGAGGACTAAAGACAAGTAAATTTCATTCTGGCATTTAGCTCTATCTAGGGCCTCCGAGAGATTCTCACTTACCGTAAGCGCCCAATCTATGAAGTGATGCTGGGAACAAATTACCTGAACCAGGAAGAAGTGATGGTCGACAAAATTGAGTGCCTCACTCTCACCTCTGATCCTGTGGAGTAACACTAGAATGTCAATGATCTCTGGCTTCATATTAGTGCTGTATAATGTCTTCGATAGCTTCCCTTTGGTGCTCTTGGGTTCTTGAAACTATGCTTTCATTATCTCTTTCTTCCAGACTGACTTTTTAGCAATATAGTCAGTCACCGCTCGACTGTATGTCATTTCCAAATACTCGAGTTGCTCTGGGATGTAAAGTGAGTTCTGGACTGATTCCCTATCAATAGATAACAACACCATATCATTGGGCAAGAGAATTTGCTTGGTATCTGGTTTGTATTGAGCGATGCATTCCCAGATTAATTCTTGGGCTTGAACAACCACGGGAAAACCAACAGCCTAAACTAGTCCACTCTCTTTCAAATTCTCTGTAATAGGATGTATCTGGTCCACTTTCAATCTTATCTGGAAGCTCTGCATGTCAAAGAACTTCAGAGATGTATCCAAAATCTTATACCATTCAGAAGTAATGTCTTTTATCCCATTGAATCCCATGAATCTTGAAGCCATGTTTCTGATGATTCGTATTTGGAAATTGGAAGTATCTCTTAGGGATGTGGGAGCAAGGAATAGCTAAAATATGAGACTTTGAATTCAAAGCAATTTGGTGAACAAATGGTGGTTATCATTCGCAACTTTCAACTAATTTTATAAATTTTGAATTCTTACCATTAACGACTGACTTCCCGCGCCACACGAATGAAAAGATGCCAACATTAATGAAAAATCCCATTATGAAGTAAAATGACTTTATTTGAATTAATTACCTTGCTTTTACGGGCCGTTAAGAAATGTCTTTTCACTTTTAGTAACCACAATGGTAACTTTTCTGGGGTAGCTGAAAATCACTTTTTCGCTTCTCCTTTGGTGAAGAAGTGCTTTTGGAGTGCTCTCGGTTCAGAAGTCCGCTAAGGAAAAATTTAGTCTATCAGGATGCCAAAATGGCATGTGTCAATTTCATCTACCTTCTTTATATCTCAGATACTTTATGAGACAGGTTCTTCCTCAAAATCACTTTATTTAAATGGTTTGGTGGAAAACATACCTCGTGGGTCAAAACCTGCCTGTAGGAGTAGGGGAGAAGTCATTTTCCACTTTTCCGCCTTTGGCTTATTTCCACAATTTCTTTCTATTGAATTGTTCCCTTTGGCTTGTAGATGTGTAATCCAGACACATCAACCCTTCTTAAGCCTAAAAGATCCATTTTAACACTGTACTTCTTGCTGAGGCATCACTTAGTAATCATCGGCGGAAGATGCACTTTGTTGATACTTTTCCGCTAGTGAAGAAGCTCGAGCCTGATTCTCCGCCAAGCTGCAAAATAAAGAATTACGGCTACATACTTCCATTGTGTGCAATACTAATGTTAGAAATCTTCAAACCATAGCATTTACCGGATTGGGAGCTTAACCTACTCAAAGAATACATGAACTCAGATACAAATTCCCTCCGACTTACAAAAGAGAAGGCAATTGGGAAAAATCGGGTAAGAGTCTGGTTTCCACTCTTTTCATTTTTAGTCTGCTATCTTTATGGTTGCTAGTCCTTAGTAGTTCCTAGTTGGTTGCTAGCTTTTTGTTTTGGTTGCCAACTTTTCTCCCTTTAGTTCTTTCTATATGTATTTTCAGTTGGTTCTAAGAGTGCTTAAAATTTATATCTGATGCAAAGCTTTTGTTCAAGGTTTCAGGTCCTTTCAAAACCTGAATTTCACTTAATCAATTTTTTTTTACTTAGAATATATGTGTTTGAATTGGTAATTATAACTATGCATAGTCATCAAGTAGATTCACATAGTTACATTTTTTTGTATATGTTTAAGCAATTATTTTGAATTTGAAGTCAAGATATGTGTCAAATATGGAGTAAGAGAGAAGAATAGGTTTCTACTACTAACTTATATGCTGATAGTTGACTCAAAATGATGCTTTATCCAAAGCTTGATAATAATTAATATATATTTATTATTTGTGTATGCCTCCTCAATCGTGATTCGTGGTTCCAAAGCTTTCCAAAGGCGGGGGTTAGTAGCAATAGTTTTACAATGATAGAAATCAAGTACACAAGAACTACTAAAATGAATAACTTTGAAACGTAACCAATAAAATATACAAGCAATGAAAGGAAAACAAATGAATGAAAACCCCAAAGTGCTTGAAGCTTCTATTGTCTCTCTCTACTCCTTCTAAAATGCTATTTTTGATGCTCAATATTGGTGTGGTTAACGTCTATGACTTGAGAAGCGTCGAGAATTTGATACTTGAAATGTGTGTGTGATCACAAGATGGATTGAATGCTAGAACCAAACTAAAATGGTAATGGCGCATGAGAGATTGAAATCCTGGATCCTTCAAATGGTTATGAAGGGTTTATTATATAGGAATTGGGGATGAAATGAATGGTTGAGATCAATCCCAGAGATAGGGAGATGAACGGTTGAGATCAAAGGGAACTAGAGAA
>MU223540.1:1329862-1342747 GCA_018584345.1 Thuja plicata | reverse complement strand
CCTACCCTTGGGAAATTGCTATAAATACAAGCCATTTTCTTTGTATTTGAGATCCAAGAAATTCAAGAGCAAAGCATCCTTATTATAGGCATTTGGAGAGCATTTGAGAGTATTTGATAGTATTTCAACATTTGCATAGCATTTAGAGCATCATTTTGAGAAGCATTTGTTGATTTCATAGCATGAATCATGAGCATTTGAATGGAAAACACACACATCTTTGAGCATTTGAGCTAGATTAGAGAATTTTTATCAAATTTTCTCATTCTAGGATTGTCCTTGAGAGAGATTAAGGCTGAGAGCTCTCTTAACAAAGCTTAGATAGAGAACCATGAGATGTCATGGATTTAACTTCAATTCTTAGATTAAATTGTATTTTATTTCCATAGAGTTGTTTTAATTGATCCTAATTTCATGAAGGTGTAATCTCACACACACAACAGCTTCTCAGAGATCCAGTAGGGCTCACAGATCACAGAGTAGTGTTGGAGCTCTTGGTTTATCACAGAGTCTAACTTCTAATATGCCACCCCCTCGTCCACCTGGCGGCGAGGGTGGGGGTAGCACCTGCTGATTGTGTACCTTTCCACTTTTGTATCATGTACCATTTTTGTAGTGATGTTCATTTGATATACTCTGAGTAGTATCTATTTTTGTATCGTGACACACTGATATTTATTTATAGACCTGTTGATTACCTTCCTTTGTTCAGACTTACGACCGTTCATTGTACTCAGATATTTTGATTTATATGATATGCAGCTAGTGTTTTTGATATGATGTGCATTGGTTTACTTGCTATATCTATGATTCTACATGATTTGGTTTAGGTGATGAAAATGTATATGCAACCTGATTCTATTATGCAGACTCGTAGATGGATGATTTACTTTTCCTATGATACTGTCATGTTAATGCAGGATGGTGGAAATGAAATGCATTTTTATATGAGATTCTTATGGATGCATGTTACTTATGATTTACCATATATGCAACTACTATATTTTTTCATTTATTTCTGATGCACTCAAATGGAATGAATGCAATCTATTATGCACAAAACATCTGAGTAATGCATGTGTTAATTAGAAAGAAGTTAGTTTGGATAGATGTTCCCTCAGATTGATCTTATAGATATGGAATGATAGAAATGATTTTTTTCTTTTTTGATAGATATGAATTGATAGAAAGGATCAGTGTCCCAAGTTGTTACCCCTATTTCCAATATTTGTCATCATTACATCTTTTTTGGATTTTTTGAAATTTCGAAGAGCGTCCAATGCATCTAGATCACATACCACCTGGATACCACCATGACCTCTTGATAAGTGGAAGGAGTAGAGAGATTGAATAGAAAGAGAACTTAGTGCACCCAAATATTGACCATCTAGGCTCAGCCATGTTCCCTATTTGAAAAGAAAGAGAGCCAAAAGCACCCAGATATTGACCATCTAGATACCACTTTGTCCTCTGAATTAACTAAAATAAGGAAACTAAGATAGAAATCCTATGCACCCAGAGTCCATCTGGATAACACTGCGAGCTCTTGATTCTGTAAAGAAAAAGACCAAAGCAAACAAGATAGAAATCCTACACCCTTAGAGTCCATTTGGATAGCATCATGAGCTCTTGAGTGCAAAAAATAAAAGACCAGAGAAACCAAGATAGAAATCCAACATCCTTAGAGTCCATCTAAATAGTATCGCGAGCTCTTTATTCTATAAACTAAACAAGCAAACAAAAGAGAAGGAATGTCCAATTCTTTCCCAGGGTTAAGCTTAGATCGTGGAACTATGCAGCTGCCAGATAAGTGACAATGCCTACCACATTTATCCTAAATCATCATGGCCCTGAAATCAAAGTGAACATTCAACAGACAACAATCAAATAAAATAAGTCATGATCTATCATAGCTACTCTCCTCACATGGTGGATCTTGGAGTAGCATAAGAACATAACCATAAAATATAGATTAACATCTGACCGACTGACTAACCTAGTCAACATTTTTGGATGGTTCCTCGATTTAGTTGGATTCTCTTAATTGGATCGACTCTTTTGATAGGCTTGATTGGCTTGATTTCTTGAGTGTGTCTGGTTTCAGTAATAGATGACTCATATAAGACTGACCTGTCTGGTTTGAGCGTATCCATCACCGTGTAAGATGATTGATATGATTGACTGTGATAATTTTGGCAGCTGATCAATCTATGTCAGATGGGCCTAATACTGATTCACAAAGCTCATGATTGTGACATTTGATAGATTGGCTTGGTCATTCGTTGCTTGTTGATAGATTGATAAAGCTGTGTCATATGGTCCCAATGCTGATTCACAAAGCTCATGATTGTGAAATTGATTGACTGGGCATGATCGCCCTGCACTCTCTTGATAATCAAGTTGGCTTTATTACTTGGGATTTTGCAAGTTTTTGAATGTTTTTGATGAAGATTAATTTTCTCAGAACTATTTGATCTTTTTGGGATTTTTGATGAATTTTCTGATATTTTTGGATTTTTTTAGGACATTTAGAATCGCCCCCTAGTCTGGTGGACTAGTAGTAACCATGGATAAGGTTTGGTGCTCCAAGGGGTTTATGCTTCTGGATATAGCTTGGGTAATCATTCTTGCATTTGTAGTGTGCTCAAGCTTTTGATCTTGGAGTTCATTGATGGTGAAGCTGGATTTGAACACTTGGTGCCTGTTTGCCAGGTTTTCACCAAGGTACCTACTCAATAGCACCTATTTGCTAGGTTTTCATTGAGAGAGCAATTTTTTTTCTCTTTACTTTTTTGCTTTTTTTTATTTTTTTGTTGTCACCAAGGCTCCTGATTGCCAGGTTTTCACCAAGGTAACATTTGTATTTTTTAAATTTTTTTGGTATTTTTTGGATATGTAGATAGGTGCCTTAACTATTGAGGCCTCAAGCATAGAACCTCTTGAGGTGCATGATATTGATGTATCCAGGGAGCTGATCTCCTTCTGGTGTCACCAGTATGTATGCCCCACTCTGGGTTGAGCTGACAATGACATATGGTCCTAGCCACTTAGGCTCAAACTTTCCTGGTTTCACTCTTTTTGCTTGGTTCTTTTGATTTTCCATAAGGACAAGGTCTCCTACCTCGAATGTTTGTGGCTTCACCTTCTTGTGATAGTTTCTTCTAAGGTGATTTTGACAGCCTTGTAAGTGGTTGAAGTCATTCTGTCTTCTTTCATCTAGTAACTCCAGTTCACTAAGCCTTGCAACTTTGTAGTCTTCATCTATAATTAGGTTCTTCAATGATATCCTTAGGGATGGGATTTCCAATTTGAGGGGTAGGACCACCTCTAATCCATATACTAGGGAGAAAGGAGTGGCTCCTGTAGGTGTTCTCACACTAGTTCTATATGTCCATAATGCGACACTAAGCTATAAATGCCAGTCTCACCCTGATTCACTCACTATTTTCTTTAAGATTTTCAAAATTGTTTTGTTTGTAGCTTCGGCTTGGCCATTCCCTTGAGGATAGTAAAATGAAGAGAACCCTTGTTTGATATGGAATTGTTCACATAGCTCTTCAACAGCTTTGTTTTGGAAAGGTGTACCGTGATCTGTCAGGATGCTTTGAGGTATCCCGTATCGATAGATGATGTGGTTAACTATGAACATTGATATCTACTTTCCGATAATGTAAGTGAGGGGAATTGCTTCCACCCACTTAGTGAAGTAATTTGTTGCTGCTATGATGTATTTGTGTCCATTTTTTGAAGAAGGTGTAATTTTTCCCACTAGGTCAAATCCCAGCATAGAAAATGGCAATGGTGATGTGATAGGATTTAGTTCTTGGGCTGGTGCATTTATGAGGTCTCCATGAATCTGACATTTCCTACACCTTTGTACATGTTTGTGTGCATCTGTCTCTATTGTGGGCCAATAGTATCCCATGCGGATGATATTCTTAGCTAAGATGTTGCCACCTCCATGGGTTCCACAAATTCCTTCACGTACCTCGTACAGAGCTCTCTGGGATTCCGTGGAAGTGAGACATCGTAGTAGCATTCTATCTAGACTTTATCTATATAAAGTAGTTGAGAGGATGGTATGCCTAGAGGCTTGGCAGATGAAGGAATTTATCTGTTTTCTAGACAAGTTGGGAGGTAAGACACTATTTTGGAGGTAGTTGTATACATCTTGGTACCATGGGGTTTCAGGACCAAAAAGGAAGCATGTTGATTCTGTGATGGATGCTTGATGTGATGGCACCAAGAGTTGTTCTACTAGAAACTGGAATCATGTTTTGTTGCCTGGCATATTGATCAATGATGCTATGGTAGCCATTGCATCTGCTACTTTCTTTTGAGCTTGTGGTACTTTCTCAAAGAAGATGTAGTGGAACTTGGTGCACAATCTTTCCATCTATGCTCTATATGGTATTAGATTCTCATATTTTGTCATATAATCATTTTTGACTTGGCTAATGACCAACTGCAAATCTCCGTAGACCTTAAGGTTCTTGATTCTCCATTGAATAGCGATCTTTAAATCAATGACTAGTGCTTCATATTTTTCTATGTTGTTTGTGCAGGGGAAGTTGAGTCTGAAACATTTTGGAATTGTATCATTGTCTGGAGTGACAAGAACTATTCCTGCCCCTACACCATTATTTGTGCATGACCCATCAAAGTATAGTTTCTGTACCTCGATCACTGGTTGTAGTGTCAAAATAGATTCATTGGGAAAGTAAAAAATGATTGGCTGATGATCCTGAATAGGTTCCTCTGCTAGTTGGTCTGCAATCACTTCCATTTTGATGGCCTTTCTATCTACGTACTCAATGTCAAACTCACTTAAGATCATTACCCACTTTGCAAGTCATCTGGTGAGTGGTGATTTGCTTAGGAGGTACTTTAAAGGATCAATATGTGATATCAACTTTGTTTGGTGACTCAACATATAATGTCTCAGCTTCTGGGAAGCAAAGACAACTACAAGGCATAAATTTTCAATTGGAGTATAGTTGAGCTCATATCCTACCAATGTTCTTCTTAGAAGGTAGATGGCCCTTTCTTTACCTATGTCATCATGTTCTACCAAGAGTACGCCTAATGCTAATTCCATTGCTGAGATATATAGAAGCAATGGTCTACCTTGGACTGGTGGCACCAAAATAGGAGACTTGAGGAGGTAGTTTTTGAATATTTAGAATGCTTTTTCACATTGTTTTGTACATATGAATTTGATGTCTTTGTGCAGTAGATGTTGGAATGGGTGGCACTTGTCTGCTAGTTGAGCTATGAAGTGCCTGATTGATTGGAGCCTTCCTTGTAACCCCCTCAGTTGCCTTAGGTTTGACGGTGGTGGCATGTCCAATATAGCTTTGAATTTCTCTGGGTCTACTTTGATGCCTCTATGTGACACTATGAACCCCAGTAGATTTCCTGTTGTGACCCTGAATGCACATTTCTTTGGGTTTACACAGACCTTGTATTCCCGCATTCTATCAAAGATTGGTCCCAATACTTGTAGATGATCCTTGCGAAGCATTGAATTGGATAGTATGTCATCCACATAGTCTTCCATTGTTTTGTGGATGAGATCATGAAAGATAGTTGTCATGGTCGTTTGGTATGTTGCTCCAACATTCTTTAGACCAAATGACATGACATTATAACAATATGTGCCCCAAGGACATGTGAAAGTTGTCTTGTGTTGGTCCTCTGGTGTGATCCTTATTTGATTATACCCTGAAAAGCCATCCATGAGTGATAACATTTTATGTCCAACGGTTAGATCTACTATCATATCAATGTTAGGTAAAGGAAAGTCATCCTTGGGACAAGCTATGTTGAGATCTCTAAAGTCTGTGAAAATCCATATCTTACCACTGTGCTTTGTAACTAGTACAAAGTTAGATATCCAGTTTGCGTATGGTATTGGTCTTATGAACTTGGCATCCAGGAGATGTTTCAATTCTGCCTTAACTAGAAATACAACATGGGGACGCATCTTTCTCAGGTTCTGCTTGATAGGTTTGGTGTTGGGTAGCAATGGGAGATGGTGTAGTACAAACTCTAGATCTAATCCTAGCATATCCAAGTAGGACCATGAAAAATTGATCATTCTTTCCTTAAAGGAACTGATGAACCATTCTCTCTCCTCTGGGGTGAGTGATTTTGCTAAGTAGATGTTCTTTAGGTTCTTGTCATCTCCCAAATTTACTTCCTCTATTTCTTCTGCTAGTAATGCCAATTTCTCTTCTGTCAAGGGGAGGAGTTCCTTCTTTCCATCTTCTAGCGCCTTAGTGAGGTTTTCACTAGAAGATACATCTTGTTTTATCTTTTTATCATTTTTTGTGTCAGTAAGCACCTTTCGGTTTTCACTTACTGATGATTCTTTTTTCTTTTTTGATTTGTTTTGTTGACTGGAAAGAGGAGCTTCCTCCCCAAAGTATGATGATCTGTTGAGGTCAATGGAGAATCCTGCTTTATGGTCTCATGATTTCATTCCCTCTCTAAGGCCCATGAAGTCTGCAATAGCCTCATCATTCTTGAAGACATCCATATCAGGCAGTCCTTGTTGATCCCACTCTATTAGTTCTAGGTGTACAAGACATAGACTCTCATGTTGGTTTGACTCTATTTGGTTGAGAGGGACTATGGATATGGTTCCTACAAAATGAGACTGTGATGTGGACACATCACCTGAGGAATGGTAAATGAAATGTTTATGTATGCATGGTTGGTTAGCAATGGATAGTTGGTCAAACAAGTCGTCAAGGTTTAAGGTGGTGGCTGACCGAGGGGAATAATTTGGGATCAACGGTTCAGAGTCATGAAGGGATCTCCACTCATACTCATGGGTGTCATTTTTGATAGAATTCTTGTCATATGTCTCACTTCCTTCGTTATTGTCGATAGTTATGTTGAGGTTTATTTGGGTTTGTGTGGTTCCCTCTTCAACGGGCAACAATTGTGCCAATATGTTTCTTATTAAGACATGTTCTGAGTTGTGCCCCTGGTGCATCTCTGCTATTTGTTCCTGATCAACTAGGATGTCTTGATTTATAGGGCTAGTTCTTTATTGGCCATAGCCTAACCCTCTCATGTTTCTCTGGGTTGGCCGGAGAGACAATTCCATGAAGCCTCGTTGTCTTTCCCCCAGACCAGTTGTACCACCATAACTAAATCTTTGTAACATTGTATAACCATTTCCATAGTTTGATAGGGGTAGGGGTTGTAGAAATGTCTCTTGTGGGTCTTGGTACAACCATGTACTGCTATTTTGTTCAAAAGGCTTTTCCTCTGCAATGTCCCCCCATTTGACAAAAGTTGTGGGCAGACATCTGAATAGAACAGGCTCTAGAGTTTCTGTTATTATAACCGGTTACGACATGCCATATGTTGTTAGGCTTTGGGGCATGTTCGTGATAGTGAAAGCCTCTTCATATTTGTATTCACCACAACCCTTGTTGGTAATGGATATTTTTCCCACTTTCTTGAGGATTTGAATCTGAAGAGGAGGGGATGCTTGCATCTTGGTTTAAGGGTACATGGTTGTCAGTGCTGATTTGGACCGCATTACAGTATTGGAAAGGATGGGGATCTCCCTCTATGATTATTTCTTCTCCCTGGTGTGGGAAATTGATGCATTGATGGTATGTTGAGGGTATGGCTTGCATTTCATGTATCCATGGTCTCCCTAGTAACATGTTGTATCCCAACTCAAGATCTAGGATCTGGAAGGGAGTGTTCTTGACCACTGGACCAATACGGGCAGGTAGAATGATAATACCTTTAGAGGATCTTTCCTCTTTGTCGTAAGCTCTAAGATTTATCCTCCTCATGAAATCAATACTTGATTCTAAATATCCTAGTTTCTTTATTAACTTTAGAGTATAGATGTTTAATCCAGCCCCACCATCAATAAGGACCCTACGGATAGCACTTTTGTGGACCTGGACAAGCAAGTGCAAAGGATCATTATGCAGGGGTTTATGTGGTGGCACATCACAGTTTGTGAATGTGGCATGTTTGTTAGTAGCTATATGGTTAAACATCATCTAGAAGCTCTTGGGTGTTATGTCCCTTGGGAAAATTGCATTCTAAAGGGCTTGGTCAAGTGCCAGTTTATGCTACGCAGATATGCACAGTAGGTCAAACATGGACATCTGGGCAGTTGTGCACTTTGTTGATCCACTATGCTTGGCTGAGGATCTGAGCTTGCATTAGGATTGGTAGATATAGTAGATGAGGATGGTAATCCCAACAAGACAACTCTAGTATGACATGTGGTTACAACACATCTATCACCTTGGTCTTTGATAGTGATCATAGCCACATGGCTATTTGAGGGATTGACGCAATTGATGACATTATCACTGTTGGCATATGTATAGCTAACCTGTTTGGATGATCCACCAGACCCAAAGGATTTTCCCTTGTTGTGATCATGAAAAGTATCATTGAATATAGTGTGATTAGTTGTTCCTTTGGCTTGGGTATTTGTTACATTGATGACCCCTGTATCAATCAGATCTTGGATAGCGTGTTTCAATTGGTAATAGTTAGGTGTTTTATGTCCTTTCACCTGATGAAACTCACAGAAGTTTTTGTCATTATACTACCTTGGTTTGTTGGCATCTTGTTCAAATCCCCTGATTTCCAGGAGAGTGATAGTGTTGGATTGTATCAGTTTTTGCAAAGTTGATTCTATCGACTCTCTTAATGGTGCGAAATCTCGTTGCTGGAATTGAAACTGTGGTTTGTGTTGAGTATGTTGTTGACTGTTTGACACAGAGGCTGCTTGGATAGTGGGAGGTTGGTTTTTTGTGTATGCTTGTTGAATGGGCCCTGTGGGTTGTTGGTTGGCCATAGGTGCGCCTTGCAGTGACACCTTGGGTTGTGCATAGTTGACTGTCTTCACATCAATGAAACTATCATTGGTGACATTTTGTTTTTGTTCCACCACTTAGCTTTGTCCGTTGTATTTTTGTTTGTATTCATTTGTGTTGGATTTGCAAGGATTCCTCATCTGACTAGGTTTTTCTCACAACAAACTCCTCATTCGATGAGTTGTGTGAAGTTCAGAGCTAACTACAATTATGTTGTAAATGACATGTCTAGGATTAGATTGTCAATGAACATGACTATTAGGTCTTGTTCAGGCACATCATATGTTATGTGGTTTGCAGTATTCCTCTATCTCTGTAGGAATTTCACAAAAGACTCTCCATCCTTCTATTTGATATCACAAAGGTCCTTGATACTGACCTTACACTTGATGTTATGATGGAAGTGAGCGATGAAATTTTCAGCCAGTTCACCCCAAGACTAAATTCCATGAGGTAAATGTGAGAACCATTCCATTACTGGTCCGACTAAGATTTGTGGGAATAGATGCATTAGATATGTCTCATCATGTGTGACTTCAACACAACTAGAAAAAAACTCTCGGATATGTTCAATAGGGTTGGTATTGCCCCTATATTTGTCAAATTTTGGTACCGAGAAGTGAGTTGGGAATGTAGACATGTGAAGAGAGTGGTCAAAGGGGTATGTGTATAAATCCTCTGCGGTGTAGGATTTAGTGTGCCCCTGATTTTTCATATCCATCATTTGGGTTTGAAGGGTTTGCATTTGTTGCATCAACATGTCCATTTGATACTGAGGCTAATGTGTGATGATGTTCCTCTGTGCTGTAGTAGGTATGAGGCTGCGCCTCTATGTCCCTTGAGTAGGAACATAGGATTTCATCCTGGGGACTTGATATTGATTCCCCACCACATGATTTTGAAATGGGGGCACACAAGTATCCCATGGTGGGTTTCGATGCGTTTGATGTTGGGATTGGGAATGTTGTTATTGTTGAAATTGTGGTTGATATTGCTGGGGTTGATGTTGCTGGTGTTGAGACTAGGGTTGCTATTGTTGGGTTTGGAATTGAGGCAACTGAAGCTGGGGTTTCTATTGTTGGGGTTGGAATTGAGACAACTGAAGCTGGGGTTGGAATTGAGGCAAATGAAGCTGGGGTTGCTGTTGTGGGGGTTGGAATTATGGCAACTGAAGCTGGGGTTCCTGTTGCTGAGGTTGGATTGGTTTTGGAATGGGAAAATGTGTAGCCTTGGGTGGGCATTGACTATAAGTCATACCCGCAGAGATGGATCCCTGCGGGCTTGAGGTGTTGATCCTAAGGCTAGTTGGAATTGACTGCAGTAGAGGCATAGTTTCAGAATAGTTGGTATTTGGTGGGATAGAAGGCATAGCATGAGAACTTGATTGTCCAGGCCATGCAACCGAAGGTGGAGGCATACTAGTGACCATGGGTACACTTAGTTGTGAACCTATCATGCTCTGAGTGGAAGATGTGTTGGCTTGGTTTGTGCTATTGGTTTGATTGGGTATCGTCTATGCCAATGTGGGTGTTACTAATGGTGAGAATATTTGTGACACAATAGGTAGTATCTAAGAGGACTGAGTAGTATTTTGACCTGTGAGAGGGTTCTCAGGCCATATGGTTGATACACTAAATTTAGCGGGGAGTTTGACTCCCTTCTTTATCAACATGGCTAAGTAACGTTTGAGATTCCTCTCTCCAAAAACATCAAACAATTGTGTGGAATAAGTGTCTTGCTCAACATCTTCAATCTCCTCTTCTGTGACATTTTGGAAAAAAGATAACCCACGAGGTTGTTCAATGAATAGAGAAGAACTGGTATTTATGAAACGATCATTCTCTTGGTTTGTTTCCCAAGTAGGGAATCTATTGATATATGACTCATTAGGTTGTGTTCTAGCCTTTGACCTTGTGTAAGGTCCTCCATGAGGTGTTTGAGACATAGTGTGGTCCATATTTTGTAACTAAAACAAGTGATGTAAAACAAAAAAAAAGGATAACCTTTCTAAGGAAGTCCAAGTTATGTTTTGGACAAGGGTAATTCTAAGGACAAATTTTGATATATCTTGATCTCAAAGTTGTGATGATGTAAAAATATAAGATTTGTAAACCTTTGCCTGGGACAAAGTCACTTAATAGAGATAATGATGATGTTTGTGATGACATGTAACTGATTAAGTGTTTGATAATGCTAAGTTGAAGATAATGCAAGGCATTAAATCAGTTAATGGTTTGTATTTTTATTGATGTCAACTTGATATCATCTGTACGGTCATGTACATAATGCCAAAGACTTCAGAGAATCAATGGAACAAAGGTTATGCTTTCAGAAATACATAAAAGTCAAGTATTCACTAAGTGATAGATAACACTGACGGAGTGCACACCATCAGTAAAGACAAAGAAGAAAAGTCACAGTGATACCCGATGAGTAGAAGACAGTGTTGTTCGATGAAGAAAAATCACAGGATGCCCGACGAGCTGAAAATAGAGTTGTTTGACAAGTAAAAATCCAATGATGCTCAACGGACGGAGATCCCAAAGTTAACTGGAGTCACGCCAACGAAACTGTCAGTTGTTACTGATGGCTAACTACAGAGTTGACCGATGGAATAGAGAGTTCATAAAATGAAAAAATATCTAGCTGGCAAGAGCTAAAGATAGACTTAACTAGTTGTTTTCTTTGTTTTATTCGAACAGAGTTAAGTGATTGATTTAAAGAAGATTTGTATAGTTGGCAAGAAGATAACTATGAGATAAATCGGGAGTTATGCTTTAAATCAAATTGGATGGATTGTTTTTCATGCAAAAAATCAAGAATTAAGAATCAAGAAATAGTGAATATCATGTCTATATAAGAGACAAGCTTAATTCATTTATGAATGGGATTAAGGGGAGTGAATAGAAAGAGGATGCTAAAGAGAAACTGATGAAGAATAACTTCATACAGTCCTGATCAATCAAGCTAAAGGAGAGCTAAAGAATTCTGCAGACACTGATGAATAGTGAAGCATAACATCACAGAGCAGAAAGTGTGGAGCCCAAAGAATTGAATTGATACATTGATGAAATAGGTAATGTAATTAAATAGATATGAAAATCTACAATTTAAAATTGCATCATGAACAGGTCATAGTGTTTCAGTTTAACTATTGAAGCATCAAGTCTCTTAATAGAGTAGGACTTAACAACCTTCTATATATTGAGGTACATCCCAAGGAGTGCCAAAAAGGTTGATTCATGAAAGTAGCATTGGACTTGACCGATACCTATTGATAGTCTAAGAAGGAGGCTGATTCAAGGATGGTAGCAATAGATGCCTGATACTAAGTGAAAACCTCTATGTATAAAATCCTCTAACAAGGTCGCACTTAAAAGTGTGTTTGTAACCTTTAACAGGGTTGGCTCCTAACAGGGCTCACTTCAGAAGAGTGAAAATTTGGGGTACCGGTCCCAGTGGTTTTTCCCTTAACAAGGTTTCCATGTTAAAAATTTATGTGTTATGTGTGTATGGTTCATTTCTTTATTATTTTGTATCTGACATAGTTAACACTGGGTTGATCGGTATACTCTGCTTATTTACTGAGTTTCAGTAAATAGTTATACTGTTTATCGGTAATCAAGGAGAATAAGGACATACAAGGAAAACTGATAGACAATTAAATCATTATAAGTATTTCATGGCATGCATCTTGTAGGGACTTAATAATCTGAGGTTTATTTGATTGGTGGTTAATGTTTAAAGGATAAATTTTTGAGGCCACTGATTCACCCCCCCTCTTAGTTATTACTAATAATTGGTATTAGAGCTTGTGTGCTTATAAAAGAAGGTTTCAAGATCTAAGTGAAGATCACAAGATGAACATATGAGATGTGCCCAAGTTGAACAAAGACAACTTTGCTTCATGGCAAAGCAGGATAAGACTCCACTTATTAGGTATTGGTAATGATGTTACTCAATTCCTAGATACTGAATATGTATTTCCTATAGGAGTATTGACAGTAGATCAATT
>MU223540.1:1252650-1317658 GCA_018584345.1 Thuja plicata | reverse complement strand
ATATGCCAAAATTGTGACAAAAAATGTGTAACTTACAATGTGTCAAAGACATTAGAATGGGTAACTTTGATATCTTCCATTAGTTTCTCCCAATGTTCTCTCAACTATTCTAGGGCCATGTGTTGCAACTCTAGTCTGGTGTGCATATCATAAATGCTATCTAGTATAGACATTTCAGGGGTGACAATTAGAGTACTTGCCTATGTCATATTTTGTTACAGGAGTGTAAGTGTCGGTAAGAGCTTAACTTGTAGCTCATTGACCTCGTCTCTATATTTCATCTCTGCAAACTGAATGTCCTGTCTTTGTTTCCTGGCTTGTCTGATCTATTGATTGTGCAATTTAAGTACTTCTTCGGTGGTGGCTAGATTTTGTGCACTGGACTGAAGATCAACATCTATCTTTACTATCTTGTCGGTATACTCCTTAGTGAGTTAATCTAAAGTACACAATTTCTTGATTAAGGTAACAACTTCTGATAAAATTGGGTCAATTGTACTTATCAATTTAGATAGCTTGACCTTTCTCAATGCAACTTCTTGGCTTATCTTCTCTGTGAGCTTGAATTCATACTTTTGTTCAAGTCTCTCTTCTATTGTCTTCTCAGCATCAATATTTTGAGATGTTATTGCATCTATGAGTGTGACCAGTTTATCAATGATTGGAGTTTGTTGATCAATATTTATGTCTGGTACAATTTCTTGAAGTATATTTCTTGCTACTTCCAGTAACTTGGCCTCTTTTGCTGCTCTTTTCAGCTTGGCTTGAATTGCCTTTCTCTCACATAGCTTTGCATATTTTTTTAATGCTGTCAGATCCAATGTTCTTGGATCATAGATTGGAATCTCAATGATTTCATCCAGAGTTACTAGATTTTTATTCTTTCCTTTCTTCTTCTTTGAGATTTGAGGGGATGCAGATGTATGAACTACCATAACTAGTTAATGTGTTCACTTTGAATTGCTTGGGGAAGGTTTTTTTGATGATGCATCTTGTGTTTTCTGCTCTGTCAGCACCTGTCAGTTATGTGAAGACATCTCTTCATTAACCTTGGGTGTTTCTACAGAATGTGCTCCAGTTTTCTGTTCAATTTCATCCTTCTTCCCTTCTTCACCTTTCTCTGAAGGCTTGTCCCCTGTTCCCTTTTAAGTGTTTTCTTTATTCTAATCAGTAGATGCATTCTTCTGATCATCGGTTGTAGCTTTCTCTATAGTAGTATCTATTGTCTCTTTGTCTTCTTCATCACCCTTGTCTTTGGGTGTGCTTGTCTCTTTCTCATTTGATCCCTCATTTCCCTCTAGTATGTTTATTGCCTTCATTAGGACAGGCATGTTACTTTGAGTTTCTGCTTGGGATTTGTCAGCATTGGTGTCCTACTCATTGGTTAGTGCCTTGTCAGTAGTAACATCCTCATCCTTTTGTATATTTTGTGCAGGGTCTTGCACAAGTGGGTGTAGGATTGATGTGTCCTACATTTGTTCATCAGCAATGTCAACTATCTTGTCATCTGATGTCTTCAATACTTGATGGCTTTGTTGATCCTTAAGTGTGATAAATATCACATCATCTTTCTTAATCTTTGGATCATTGTCAGAATCATAATGAGTGATATATTGGATATTATCATCCATGCATGTATCTAAGTTAATAGGCCCATTATCACTTTCTTGATTGTCTAGAGCAATATGTTGAGGACTTGCATTATCTGTCTCCTCCTCTTTATGAGGTGTGTTTGTGAGAAGTAATTGCTTCTCAACACTTGTTGACTCTGCTAGTAGATCTAGGAGATGTCTCCATTTGGTCTTTGTCATTGAATCCAGTTCTATAAACTTGATCTCTAGTACCTTGTAAGCCCTTATTTTAGCTACAAATGTACTTGAGTGTTTCTTTAGTACTTCTTGTATTTCTTCAAAATTGGATTAAGGAGGCATTAGTCTTACAAGAACTCTTTCTCTTGCTTCTCTTTCTATTTTCAAGGCATATGACCACTGTTGGTATATCCTTTTACCTAGCTCTTCAGGTATTTGATTTACAAATTCAGCAGGGGCATACTTATTTTTAATCATTGATTTTATTACTGCTTCCTGTATTTTATTCTGATCCTCTGGATTCAGTGTATCCCTTTGCCTGATCTTTTTATCAGTCATTGTGCCATGGATAGCAATTGATTTGGTAGCTTCATCTACCATTTGGTTTCTGAAGTTCTTCTTTACTACATCTAGTTCATCATCTTTGGTGTCGTCCAAGTCAACCTGTGTCTTGAAAAACCTTTTTCTCTTCTTTGGTGGTGTGGTTTTGAGAGGTTGTTGTCTTGTTCTTTTTTCTAGCTACTTCCTTATATAGGTCCTTACTTGACCTTTTTTAAGTGGTGTGGTATCATTTGTAGCAGTTTGACTTCTTGTTCTTTGCTTCTTTGCAAGAGGTGGAGATGGAGGTGCATCAGATTCAGTAGCCTCTATATATGATTTCCTTTCTTCTAGTTCTTCACTGATGTTGCCCTGTTCATTGGTTTCCTCTTTTTGATCCTGCTCTTCCTCTTCAGTAACCGATAGAATCTTCTTGAGATTCTTAACCATTTTATCTTTCTTTTTTATAGTCTTCTTGACTTCTAGGTCATGTTTTATCTTAGATTTGGCCTCCTCATATGTACCAAACCTTGGTTGTTTCTTATCAATGGGCTCATTTAGTAGTGCCTCAATTACACTTGTAGCTAGATCAATATTGATCTCATAGTCTAATGGTGATAACCAAGATGTTCTTGGTACAATCAGTTTGATATGTGTGAAGCCTATGTCTGCCATGAAACATATCTCATCTCTGTGCTTTTCAACCAGTTACTCAGGAATTCTAGTTCTTTCCATCATCTTTTCCTTGAACTAAAGGAAGTATGCAGACATGAAAGACTCAAAGTTGTCTCCTAGTGACTTAATCAGTGCACTAATCTGTTGGGTTACTGGTTTGGTAGAGTCCCATACAACTTTTCCTACTAAAGTAAAGTATTCTTGAAAGTAGAAAAATGTACACATAATAAGTGATCCAAACTTACATGTGTTGCTCTTTGCAGACCTGATTTTGATCATATTCTCATCTAGTTGTTTTAGTAGGATCTCACATAGATCCATTTGAATTCCTTTCACTACAATCTTGTAAGATGTGCTTACTGCTGTTGTAGAAATGCTATTCATTCTGCTAGCCTAAATTTTTTTGTAACCAATAACACATGCACCAAATTTCAACTCTTCATTGGTGATTGTGTTTACTTTGAGACCTCTGTTGTCTCCTTCTGCATTGGTGAGTTTTGTGACTTCTTTCATGGATGGATGTTTGTGTGCCCTATGCTTTTCAGGTATCGGATAACCAGTGACAACATGAAGAACATCCTTTGTTATTTGTTTGGGTTGGTCTAGCCATAGTTGGTTGTCATGCATCTTGCTCAAGACTATTCTAATCCATTTTGTCTTGAATTCCCTTAGGAAATGTAGGGCATTGGTTAACCCTTTAACCTCCAAGTGTTTGTGTTCTTCTTTCAGTTTTCCCTTAGAATCACATAGCTTCTTAAAAGATTCATTCATTTCTAGATCACCTATCTCTGCGATCTTGTAGTGAATATAAGACCTAACATTTTCTATGAGCAAAACCCTAGGCAATTTTTTTGAAAATGCACCATTTTCATCGGGTTTCGATGTAATCTCTGGATAGATCTTGTATTTAGGTTCTACACATGTGCTGTTCTTGATTAGTTTCACCAAATTCTTCTTTTCAATCTTCAACTTAGTAGTTCTTGATGTAGTTGCCATTATTTTCCAAGTACTTAGGGTTTTCTTGAAATTAGGGCTTTTCTTGACAAACTAGTAACAAAATTATTTCGGTCTCTTTGGTACTTACTTCAATTTGTAATGGTGATGAGGAATTTGTACTCTGTGTGCTGAATCAATCTGTAGACACTTCTTCTTTCTGATCTTGAATCACTTTGATGTCGCTTTGCTTTTTCTTTAAATCGCGGGTGAAAAATAAAGTTGTCCCATCGACTATTTATAGAATTTTTGACCTAAGTCTTTGCAATATATGCTCGACAACTCATCAGGACGTGAAGACAGGTTTTGTCGAGAGGATATTTCAAATCATCATCGGTGAAGACATGATTCTTTGTTCAGTTGTTAACCATTTTGATTTTACCGATGGATATTAGTATTCTATCACGACCACTTCTAAACTTTTATTTCTTACCAACGGTTGTCGGGTTACACTTGTAGTTTACCATTCTTTACTAGTTGATCGACAATTTCTGGTAAGTGTGAATAACTCATTATTGTGTTCACTGATGATTTTTGTTAAGTGTTTACCAATGGTGTTGCATTCTTAAATTGGTAACAAGTACAGTAGTATGCATCTTCGGTTCATGCAAATTTTGACTATCTATCAATTTATATAATGGAACTGATGCAAAATTGATGAAGGTCAAGGTAGGAGGATCCCCAATGGAGATGTCCTAGCCCCCAACAAATAACCACACAATGGAATATAAATAACAACACAAAGATTTATATCCACACAATGCAAATGCTCATAATAGAATCATTATATTTTCATCCAACATGCCCGGCTGTAAGGCCTTCCGGGTTACGGCCAAATGCAATACAATTACAATAGAAAATCTGTAAGATCTTGCAAGATCCAAACAAAAACCTAGCTAGCCCAGATCCACACACTGGTAGGAACACCCAAGGAAGATCTAAACTTGTGCTTGCAAGCCCACCAAGCAATCTCCTTGTTTCCCAAGCCGCAACCACTAGCTCCTCTCAAAACTCGCTCCACAACCACCTCCTCTTCTCCTAGGTGGATGAATAATCCTAGCTAGTCCAGATCCACACACTAGTAGGAGCCCCCAAGGAATATCTAAACTTGTTCTCGCAAGTCCACCAAGCAATCCCCTTGTCCCCCAAGCCACAACCACTAGCTCTTCTCAAAACTCGCTCCTCTACCTATTCCTCTTCTCCAGGATGAATGAATAATTACTAAAGACTTCCCCCACAACCCCTACTTATACCAATCTAAGCCACAGGTCAGCCCTAAACATAAATTAAATACAAACACATAAATTAAATACAAACACATAAATTAAATGCCACAAGTCGACCGACAACAACAATTAAATGCCCAAAATTGATGTCTTAGTAAAATCGCGATATATCCTAGATCCGGATGAATTAGGACTCGTGATTCAAATTGTAGGTAGAAATATAGGCCCTCTTCAATCCATAAAATTTTCATCCTCTAACTCTTAGTGGAAAATTACTTATATGGTCTGTAATAGGCACCAAATTCCTAAGCAAGGCCGAGCTCCTCCCAGACCATGCCGAGCAACCAAGACCATGCCAAGTTCCATTAAATACATCAAAACCAATTACCCAAGACCAAAGTAGGTCCACACAACTCTACCGAATCCCTCACACATGAAAATAAGTCCACACAACTCCATCAAATCTCCCAAACATGCAGGATAGCCAACTACCTTGGGATGCTCCTGCATCAAAAATATAACTTGGTATAGTGCAGTTCCATACTTACTTGTTCAGCTCAAGTGAGGTTAGTGGTGTCACCGGATCCATTGGATGGGGTGTCACCATTTGTATTTCTTGGTCTAGCTTCATCATTTCTTGAAGATTTTATCCACATTTTGTCTCTTGCCCTCCGAATATCTTCAATGGTGTTACCATTGGGATATGTGCTTGTTTCTGTCAATCTGTCTTTGTAATCTTTCTTGAGATGACCAAATTTGTGACAGTGTAAGCATGCCATTTTGGGGTTTGACCAACCTCTAGATCTTTTGGTCCATGCTCTCATGTAGTTTGCAGTGATGTGACCATATCTACCACATGCTGTACAATTTGTCCAAGTGTTGTAATCCCATACATATTGATTACCGATTCTTTTTGGCTGATAAGGAACTTCTTTACCTTTTGGCTTTCATGCTTGCCTTTTCTTTTTCTAGCATTCTTTAGATGTGTGCCCATTCATCTTGCATGTAGGAAAATATTTTTCCATGTAGGTTTCCTTCTTTGGCTTTTCTATCTTGTTCTTACATTCATAAGCCTTATGTCCTTTCTTGTTACATTTATAACAGAATCCTATGAATGAAGATGCAGATGTAGATTTAGGAGTACCTTTCATTTTACCTCTGCATGTATTTGATGTGTGCCCTTTCTTTCCACAGTGCTTGCATGTTTGCTTCCTTGGTCTTATATTTTTGTAGACATTCTTTGGATTTGATGATTCTCCATTTTCGATAAAGCCTATACCGCTGTTGTTGATGACTCTTTGTTGTCCTTCAAAAAAGTCATCCATTATTTTATTGCTTTCTTCAACCTTTCTGATAATCTCATTATGTTTTTTCTGAATTCTAACCTCATGCTTTAGCTTTTCATTTTCTTCTCTTAGTTCACCGATAATCTATATTCTCTCAATGAGTTCCACATTTATTCTATTTGCTTCTTGACTCATAAGGATAATCTAATTTGTGAGATCATGGTGATGCTCAGCATGTCTTTGAATTTCCATTTCCTTTTCCTGTAGTTCCTCTGAAATCTTCCTTCTATCATCAATAGCAAGTGTTCTTTCTATTTCAGCTTGTTTGGCAGAACTCATCACATCAATCATTCTTACCATCTGGGTCCCTTCACCGATTTGCAACATCTTTATTTTCTCTGTCAAATGTTGATTGGTCTCTTTTAGATTTGTGATGTTCTATTCTAATGTATTTGATACATTACTTGCATTTGATCCTGAAGATTTAAAGAAATCTGGAATTTCTTCTTCCTGATAGTCTTTTTCATTGTTCCTAGTAGCCATACCTTTTCTTTCATCCAAAAACTCTCTCATCTTGATTCTTGCTTCTTTATCCTGTTCATAGAACATCTGTATCTCAAGCTTTTTGTTCTCAATATTCTTATCAAGTTTGTACTTCTC
Source organism: Thuja plicata (assembly GCA_018584345.1). Taxonomy (NCBI): domain Eukaryota; kingdom Viridiplantae; phylum Streptophyta; class Pinopsida; order Cupressales; family Cupressaceae; genus Thuja; species Thuja plicata. The sequence goes on along the minus strand of MU223540.1, from coordinate 1,310,692 downwards.
CATTGTATGATCTTTGCTCTTAAGCCTTTAAGCTTTTCAAGAAGATACTTAGCTTTGATACCAATTGTTGGACTTAATGGGAAGTAGTATTGAGAGGGGAGGGGTGAATTAGTACCTCTAAAGATTTTAATACTTTACTCAATTTATCATTAATGATCATTCAATTCTGATTTACCAACCATTACTGTTATTCTTTCTTATGCATCTATTGTTTGTTCACAATCTTTACAATCATCCATAGAAACATTCATGAAATTGACAAACATATAACACAAGATATGGTATCGCAGAAAAATCTTGTTAGGAAGTAAAAACTTCGGTGGGGATGGCACCCATAAAACTTCACTATCTATAGAATGGAAGGGAGCCGGTTAAGGCTTACAATTTGATCACTTCTGATGATATACCCTGTTAAGAGTATTAAGGTGGAGACCTGTTAAGATCTACTCTGTTAAGAGCTTTAGCAACACTGATTTAAGTGTGCACTCAGTAATGAGATTTACAATAGGATGATTAAGCCCACCTTTCTTGAAAGGATTTCATTAGTATACTACACTTGTTAGAATGAGTACAAATATTGACCTAATTGTATACAATCTACTATTTCTGATTTACAGATCCATTAAAGTCTTTACAATAATAATATCACCTTGAGTGATTGATGAATATCTTTTCTCTGTCTATCGGTGGCCTCTGTTCTATTCTTGAAAACTGATTTGATTCTATTTGTGTTCTTCTGCATGAATTCTCTGTCAGGTCTTTAGTTGCTCTTCGTGGCTACTATCTTCATTGAACAACAACTATTCTCAATGGATTGAGAACCTATTTATGCAAGTATTGACCTATCTTTGGAATTCATGATTTACAATGTTAACTCTCAGATCCAAGGTTTACAACTTGACCTTGATCTTTAGTTTGCATGTTTTAAAATAGTAAAAATAATTAAAACAATAAAGATTACATTGCTTCCTCCACACATAATGGATTTAAAAGCAAATCAAGAAGTTATAAATACAACTTCAGTGATTTATCTGACGTGGAAAGTCAGATCCACATTTTGCGGGATGTAACTGACTATCGATTCTTGGTTGTCAGTTTGAACTTGCAGCCTGTCGGCGTTCCTTGACTGAACTAATCGTCGGGTTCCCTGTATCTGTTGGGTTCCTCTCTTTGCTGTACTATCAGGTAGCACTGTTGTTACTCGTCGGGTATCGTTTACCTTTTTTTCATCGTGTAACACTTAACAGTGTTTGTCGGGTAACATTGGCATTAGATAGTGGTGTGCCCTATCTGTCGGTGTAGAGTAAACTGATGGTGCAGATCATGTTTTTCTCTAAGTATACTAATGGAAAAATATAATGCCTTCATATTTGAACCCTAGTCTTGAAATATAAGTGCTTTTGTATCCATTGACATTATTTATGTTTAGTTTCTTGTAAAGTTTAAAGTATAGTGACCCTTGAGTGGTCTGAGTATGTCTGTGCACCTTATTTGTGTTGTGTGACTATCTATTCTTTTACTTAGAATTTCATGTCAAGGATTTAACATTATGAATTACATTATGTGAGTGACACATTGAAGGTGAAACATTGATAACTATCATATGCATGATATGTGGATAAAGCATGATAATATGATTATTAATGCTTGTTTGAAAGTGTTTTATGAATTGATCCTTGTGTGCATTATGCATGAAAGAAATGTGAATTTTTATAATATATAATTTTGTTTAATGATGCAATTTCCCAAATTGCATATATTTCTATCCTTGTAGGATCCTATGTGAGTTACTTCTTTATATCATTTTAGTTTAAGGGAGTTATGAAAAGGAGTTTAAATAGATTGTCTACATGAATGATCACGATCAATGTTTGGCGAAATAGAAAATGCATTAGCATTAGGGTAAAAGTATAAACCTGTGTCACACTTTTATAAAGGAAAAGGTCCACAACATGCAAACTATTCAACTCTAACGACATAAAAGTGACATTTGTGCTTAGAATTTGAGGACGATGTAAACTGATGAAATGTGTAAAATTGGATGAAGTTTATGCCTGTAACTTTTTTAATTTTTTTTTAACAAGAACTGACATATTTTTTTAATTTTTGAAGTCCATTTTTTAATTGCTGAAAATTGCTAAAAATCTGGGGTCTAGTTCCCACCAAACAAGTATATGCAAATAATCTATTTTTCCTCCGATTTAAAAATATGTTATAGATAAAATGTATAGCTAGTGCAGAAAAGATTAAAGATTGGTTTTCAATGTATATTTTCTCTGTTATAACTGCTCAAAGTTGAACTTATTTGAATTGACAATTTTCATCTCCCACCAAATTTCCCCTATCAAATCTACACCATTCAAATTTTTTTTTACATATTCTTGAAGATGACTCTCTTCTCTAGTGTTAAAAATAAATTTTAATTTTTTTTGATATGATTTACTATTTTTTATTTATTTATTTGAAGCAACATCTTCTTGAATGTTAAAATACCTACTTCTTGTATTTTGAAATTATAATATATTAGATCTAATCAAAATACTATAAAATTTATATGACAATAATCTTGACCCTGAGCTCTACAAAAGGGTATTTTTTATATTTTTTAAAATATCATTAAAAAGAGTAGGGGTTATTGAAACATCGCTTTTCTGAAATATTTTTTTCTTTGGTAATTGGACCCAAATTGGTATATAAAACTCAAATTTAGCTGTGCTAATAAGATATCCTGAAACGTGACACAACTTTGTTCTTTTACCCATTACTTGACTATTGAGTATGGTAATGTGTTGACATAACTCTTGCATAATGTTCATACTTATTATTAAAGAAAACCATAGTTGGTATAAGTATTGTGTAATTCTGGCCTAATACCTATGTTGTGTTATTCCTTATTTTACTTGCCGTAGGCTATACTATTGCATTCAGTTTGCACAATTTGTGAATTAGTTTTCAGACAATCAACCAATCCTAAGTCACTATTTTTTGCTGTTAGAATATTTCTAATGTTTAAATATTTCTTTATGAATTAAATAAATGATATAAATTACTTATCTCCTTTTTGATTGGTTCAATTGATTTGGTCTTATAGGACCCCTTTTTTCGGAGCTTCATCAAATTTGTTATTCCAAAATTTGTTAACCATAGTTTGTAATATATAATTCATCTATCATTTAATTTATTTTGAAATTACTTTTTTAATTTACAATATAGTATATTTTTATGAGATACTGTATTTAATATTTTATTACTATAAACATGTTATTATTATATTTTATTGTTTACAAATTTTAATTATAATAGATTCGAACAATATTATAATATATAATTATTATATATTCTAAAATATTTATTATATTATATTTTTAATATATATATATATATATATATATATATACATAATTATTACAATTTCTAATATATAATATAAAAGTACTATATCATTTAATTTTTAATCTATAATAATTTTATTTTAGTAAATAACTATTAATTAAAATATAATTAATATTAATAATAAAATTAGAATTAAATTTACATATATATATATATATTTGTAATTATAACTAATTACGACAAGTATAGGCCACTACGTGGCACTTGTTAAACATGTAAGGATGTTCTCTATTCAAAAAATGTGCAATGTTGTGTGATGATAGTAAGTGCACGTCCCTTGTTATGATCCACCTCTACATGATCAACTATTGGTCATTTCTTGCATAAGTGAATGTATAGAGTATCCATGACTTTGAGGTTGAGAGAATGCCTTGAATTAGCCTTTTTTTGTCAATGTTTATTTACAATAATCATGTAAATCATGGATTTGTGAAAATTGTTTTTCTTCTTCTTGTGAATGTAATACTTGAGTAGCCTAATGTAGTGCCCATCTACCTAGTTACATTTCAGTTATGATCTAGACCTTGTTTTGATTGTATGTGTGTGTGTGTGGATGCGATGTTTGATAGTATCTCAGTTTTTGGCTTCTTTAGGAGGACTATGATTTAGACTCTTTATGATGACATAGTTTCTCTGATGAGATGAGTACATCTTTATTAGTACATTTTGAGTATGTTTATCAAGTTTCAATATGATGAATGTTGTGGCTACCCGTTTGCCTCTTTGGGTTTATGAGCATGCTTGGGTATGTTGTTTTGCTTCCCATTTTCATGATGCTTATGTGGCTTCACTTTTTATGGACGTTTGTGTACTGCATTGAAAGATTAGCAGAATTTGAATAGCAACTATTGCATTATAATTTGATTTAAGTGATACGAAAGGTTTTAATATAAATTTTAGCATAGTGACAACATCATACCGGAGGGCATGTTTACAAATTTTACTAGTATGGTTATTATTTTAACCTCCCTAATTTTGGAATGAGTAGCATTATTAATATGTAATTAATAATATCTATGTTTATTATTGATATTTTATGATTTCAAAACTATATAAAAGATGCACTCTTTATTCTTAATTAAATTAAAATAGTTTATGAAATATAATATTGTACAACATAAGCTTAATAAAGTTGTATTGATTATTGAGTGTTAAAACTTATTCACCAGACAAAAGTAAGGGGTGACATAAATATTAATATTATTAAAATTAATAAAACTAATAAAAAATGGATGACAAAAGTGGATGTTCGATGTGTAGTAGTGGTCTTGAAAGCTTCATGTGAGTCCTGAGTCTAAGTCTAGCTATCACCTTAAGCTAGGAGACCTTTATTGGATTTCCCAAATTTGACTTCTCTTTTGTGAGCCAGAGGGAATCTGCATTTGAGATCATGTTTTCATTGGGTAGGTTAAGTTTCCAATCCGGTAAAGGCGACAGTTCTAAGAATTCTAACAACAATCTTATATGAAGTTGAAGTACTTAGCCATAACTCTTCATATTGTAGCATTGGTGGGAAATTGATTTCGAGCTTCGCCATGGCAGAAAATCACCTGTAGAGTGCATTTTCCACACTTAACAGACCTAAGGGTATCAAATGTCAATAAGGGTTGAAAATTAGAAATTTGAAATAAGAAAGCTTTGGGCATTCAGATCGAACCTTTTTAAAGCAAAGGAAATGATTGAGTGAGGAAAAATTTAAGGTGTAAGCTTATAGGAGGAAAAGTGGAAAATGGTTTCTCCACTGCTCTAACAAGCGGGTTTTGACCTGCGGAGTGCATTTTTTGCCAACCCTTTAAAATGAAGGAATTTTGAGGAAGACCCTTTAAAATGAAGGAATTTTGAGGAAGAATCTATCTCATAGGGAATCCAAGATATAAAACAGGCCGATGAGATCAACACATGTCATTTTGGCACCCCGATAGGCCAAACTTCTCCTTCGACGGATTTTCAAATAGAGAGCACTCCAAAAGCATTTTTCCACCCAAAGGAGAAGTGGAAAAGTAATTTTTACTACCTTAGGAAAGTTACCGTTGTAGTTACTGAAGTGAAAAGACATTCCTTAACAGCTCGTAAGAGCAAAGTAATTAATTCAAATAAAGCCATTTTACTTCATAACAGACTATTTTATTAATGTTGGGGTCTTTTCATTCATGTTGCGTGAGAAGTCAGCCGTTAAACAGTAAGAATTAAAAAGTTATAAGATTAGTTGAAGGTTTCCAACAGGAGCTACCGTTTGTTTAACAAATTGTTTGAATTTGAAGCCTTTGATACTGGTTGTTCTTTGCCACTGCATTCTTGAAAGATATTATTCATTCCCAAATTAAATCATTTGAAGTATGGCTTCAAGATTTATGGGATTCGATGGAATGAATGACATTACCTCTGAATGGCATAAGATCTTGGATATGTCTCTGAAGTTCTTTGATATGTAGAACTTTTAGAGTAGGCTAAAAGCTGACCAGATGCATCCCATCATTGAGAAATTGAAAGAGAGAAGATTAGTTGAAACCACTGGTTTTCCTGTGGCTGTTCAAGCCCTAGAATTGATCAGGGAATGTATATCTCGATACAACCCAGATACCAAGAAAATCCTCTTGCCCAATGATACGGTGTTACTATCTATTGATAGAGAATCGGTCTAGAACTCACTTTGCATCCTAGAGCAAGCTGAGTATTTAGAAATGACATACAGTCAGGTGGTGACTGAATATATAGCCAAGAAGTCAGTTTGGAAGAAGGAGATAATGAAAGCATGGTTTCAAGAGCCTAGGAGTGCTAAAGGGAAGCTGCCAAAAATACTATATGGCACTAATATGAAGCCAGAGATCATAGACATCTTGGTGCTACTCCACAGGATCAGAGGTGAGAGTGAGGCACTCAATTTTGTTGACCATCACTTCTTCCTGGTTTAGGTAATCTATTCCCAACATCACTTCATTGATTGGGTCCTTATGGTAAGTGAGAACCTCTCAGAGGCCCTAGATAGAGCTAAGTGCCAGAATGAATTTTATATGTCTTCAGTCCTTTTATATATTCTGGCTACAATCCAAATTTGGCCAGGGCTTCCTAGATTAGAGGAATTTCCCGATGATGTTAAGAGCTATGAATTTTTCCCTTCTTTGCAATTGCACAACAGTTATGTTGAATATCTTCGGGTTAATGATGCATTTAAAATGAGATTGTGCAGGGAGCTACAAGGCTGTCCAAAAAGGAGATTCTCTCCCAAAGCCATGGATTTTATCAGCCAGTTTGGATGTTATTTCATTCAATTTGGGGATTTCTCATACATTCATCTTGCAGGATTCGACGACTTCCCTTTACAACTGCCCAGATATCCTACGGATATGATCATGTTGGTGAAGGTGATGAGACATGCACTTCAAGTGAATTTGATCATTGCTAATACCAGGAAGAAAGGCTATGACTTCCCTATGACTATCAGAGCCTACAATTGTGCTTCCCGGTCTAAGGTGAAGAATGTTCTAAAGGAATTCTCAAAGAGGTTTTCATTGGAAAACTATGATGTTCTAAGGCCACAATATGATCCAGTTAATTATGCTCATGATTACCTAGAAATGAGCAGAGCTATCCACCATGTAGATGACATTGAAGACTACTGGGCCAATTGTAGAGATGATCTGGAGAGTAGAGACATATTTTATGTTAGGTTAACCATTAAACAAATCAAAAGGTTCAAGGTCAATGTTGCAATTGAGGGGCTAGAAGATGATGGCCATCACACGTATGATAATACATATCTTGAGAAGATCAAACCCCTCTCCATTAGCTTTGAGCTCATGTTGGAGAAAACCATCAATGATTTGAAAAATTTGATGAGTGGGAAATACAAAAGAACAAAGTAGTGGGTTGAATGCACTGCGGGAAGAAGGAAGAGGTCAGAAAGGAAGCCTCCTACTCAAAGGACCCTGGCAAAGGATACTTCCAACATTGCAATGAATTCCTCGGTGATACCACCAACTATGACAAAAAGTTCATCTCATCCAGCCAGGGGAGGTGATGAACCTCCTGAAAAAGAAGTTCAACCATAGAAGACTTGTGGAGAAGGCCCGCTTCTAGATATTGGGTTGATAGGGGAACCTACCAAAGATGTAGAACCATAACAGCCAGCAAAAGTAGTCACTGTAAATGTACCAATTGGCACTTCAACCCAAGAATCTCCAAGGCGAGGGTCCTTCAACCACAAAATCAGAAGAAGAGGCTAGGAAAAAGAAGAAGGTTGCTTCAATAGCCAAATTGGTGTCCTCTTCTCCTACTTCGGTAAATCCATTTGCTTCAAGGCCAAAGTCTAGTCCTCTAGTCATTAGGAAACTATTTATAGAGGAGTTGGTCTCTGCTACTAAGGTCACCAGCGCTGAATCATGGATAGAGAACACTCTGGAGCGCAAAACAAAGAGAGTGGAAGAAGGGGCTCCCAGCCAAGATACTCTATCTCGAGCCATGCAACCCGGCGCCGCTGTAGTAAAGACTAAGAAAGTGAAGAAACTAGCCACATTGGGTAGAGACCCAAAGACTGGGCATTTCACTATGGAGGTAGGAAAGCCCATGAAGGAGGGCCGTTTTGAAGATTTAACCCCTTTGGATTTTGAGCTACACTCATTTGACATGGGCTTAGCTTGACATGAGACCAAAGTGGATTGGTGGAAATCCACTAATATAGTGATTGAAGAAGAACTGGAATAACTTAAAATGACTAAGGTACAACTTAATGCCAAAGTCAGTGAACTGACTAATTTCATCTGGCAATTGGTCACTCTGGTTGCTAGTATTCCTAGTACTTAGACCACATTCAATCCCAATGCCACTGAGAATTAGGCTATATTAGCCAAGTTGCAAGAGGATAGGAACTTTGTGTAGATCAGAAAGGGATGGGTTGAGAGAATCAAATCTGAGGGATTGGCAGTTGTCGAGCAACTGGGTAATGCTCTCTTAAGACTAGAGACAGAAAGGAACAACATTGAGAAGAATCTGCAGACTCTTGCATCTGAGAGAGTGAAGTTTTAGGAGTGCATAGTGACACTCCATGTGGCAGTAAAAATGAAGACCAAAGAGGCATTGAAAGCCAAGATTCTATAAAAAGGAGATGAACCTCTAATCGAGTAGCTTCAAATCCTAGAGTTCAAAATTGAGATGATCATTCAGGCTGAGATGGGGTTACAACAAGTAGATGTTAAGATCAGGGAAGAAAAAATCAAAGAATTTAAGATTCTTCAAGGTCTGCACATAGAATCACAGATGAGTGGACAAGGTAAAGAAATGATAGGATTGGCCAATATGCAGAAATCATTTTCTGATTATGTGCATAAGCTGTCAGAGCAGTCTTCCACCCACTTGGACAAAGTACCAGAGCTCTAGCAATTGATTGGATGTATTTACAAGGCCATGGAAGAATTGAAGGATTGAATAGATGCAACTAAGAGCCTGGCCAAGGAGCATTCCAGGTGGCTCATCCGATATACCAATGTCTAGGTCAACAGGCATGAAGAGCTCATCAAAGTCATTACAGCTGTCACCGCTTATAGGGCTAAATTAGGCAAAGGGAATGAAACTGAAGCTTAAATAGATTCTCCCTTTGTATCAAATTTTGATGATATTGTAATGGATAAACCTTTGTTTATCATCTCTTCTTAAAATAAGTTGAACCGTTTCGGTTACTCTTTTTATAACGGTCAAGACTCAAATTCTATATGTACTATACCAAAAGTTAATACAAAGGTCAGCTAAATTTTGGTGTGAAAGATAGTATTTTTGCTGAGTCAATTGTGTGTCTAAATACCATTGCTTTAACTATTCCATTGCATTCCATTGCATTCCATTTATCTTTCTATTGAATTCAAATGTTTCTTTGAGGTTAGATTTACAATCTGTATTCGAACCAGATTTTTGTATTATGATTTGATACAGTTAATTTAGGGGAAGATATGTTTTTATCCTGAGTTGGGAAATGTTCCTGTGATATAGATTGATTCATTGTCATTTCATTATTAATAGTCACTCTTGCATCTACATTTTCAGTAGAAGTTCATGCATTACCGATATTGGGGGTTAATCTGATTGATGAAATCTCAGAATTGGCTAGATTTAGAGTTGAATTTATCCTGCCTGAGCTATTTCCTATCTAGGTTTAGCTTGGTGTACCTCTTCTATTATCGAGTCAGGAACATACCCTTGTTAGATTAGGAAACATCAAGATTTACTAAAAATCATTCATATAAGGGAGTTGTACCTTTAAATTCAGAGGGAAATTAGTTTTTCAAAATAATAATTTTCCAACTATTGTATTCAATTATTTCTTCAGATTTGGGCATCTTAGAGTTATAACAACAAAGAAAAATCTGTTTACCAACATATTTTTGGTGACTCTTCTGGGGAGATGAACAGTCATTATACTAGAAGCATATCATGGAGAAAGATGGTGCTTCCCCATGAAAAAAAAATTCTTGTGCTCCAACCGAATCTTGGATTCCAAGATGACAAAGAAGACCTCATCTCCTCATTGAATACTTTCGTCTAGAGATACAAAAGAAGCACCAAACATTATAGAAATTCTAGTCAAGTGCTAGAGAAAGAAGAAGCTAGAGCAGAAGCACTTGAAGGAACCACCCAGAGGAGAAATCTAAGAAGGGCACAATGCTGAGCGGAGCGTGAAGCTAGGCTACAAAATTAGTTAAAAATACGGAGTCTAAAAGATTTCTTAGGAGTACAAGGAAAGAAGGTAGCACAGACCCAGTCTTTGAGAGACTTGCAGATATTAACTTTGCTCTTTTAGAAGTACCTCATTGAGGAAATAGAACTGCAAGGATCTAGAGTAGACCTTCTTCACTTCCTAAACAAACTACTCAGTTGTCCACCACTTGCCAAGTGTTAACTTTACACGGTGTAGTTGCCCCTCCTGTTATCAATCTAACACCCTATCTATCCCAAGTAGCTATGGCACTTCCTTGGGCTGCCGTAGTCAGACCTCTGCAATTAGTAGCATATAACCCTCTCCCTTCAAGTTCTAGAAAGAACTTTCCAAAATTTTTTGGAGATGGGAAAGTATCTACAGACGAGAACATTGCCGTATTCTTTTCTTCAGTCAATATCCTGGCAGTACGAGAGGAGAATGTGGCCGTCAGATTATTTGTTGAGACCCTTTTTGAGGGTGCTGCCAATTGGTTTCACCATTTACCTAATTCTTCTATCACAAATTGGGCTTCCATGAGAGATACCTTTGAAAGAAGGTTTAAAACTGCTGAAGATGAGCATGCCCTATTGACACAATTAACTTCCATCAAGAAAGAACCCTCTTTCAGTATGAGGGATTTCATAGCTAAATTCAACAAGCTTGTAAATCATATTCCAGCAGCTGACAGGCCTACGATGAGAAATTTGAAAAAATTCTTTATAATCGGTATGCCACCAGACATCAATTATGATTTAAGAAGGGTGAACCCTACAGATTTGGATACCACACAGAGAACTGCTGTAGAACTTGAAGACCATATGATCTCATCCGGGAAATGGAAAAGAGAGATACAATCTAGAGCCAGTAGTAGCAATACTATGTCATCAGATGAGATGATTCAAAAATAATCAAATGAATTCATTGCCTTCAAGAGGAAACTCCCCAGATTTAATAATCCCTATCAGCAAAACTTTAAGGATCAGCCTGAGAGAAATAATGAGGGGAGGAATGATGATGGAAAGGCATTATAGTTAACTTCTCCACCACAGAGGCTAGCTATAGAAGCTCCTCCTAAAAAAGGAAATATGTGTGCCTTCCACCTAACTATAGATCACGATGGAGAGAGATGCCCTGATGTAGCTTGTGCTTGGCAAATGCATCAGACCGATGAGTGGAATGCCAGAGTTTTCAGAGTTGAACCAGATTCATACTCGCGTGACGACTCTAAAAACTTATATTTAGAGTATGAATTAGATTCAGAGTAAGAAGCAACATGTTACGCTACCATAGATGAGACCTCTTATATAGTCTTGACCCAGAGTCAGAAGGATAAAAGCCCTGCTTCAACACCTCCATTTAGAAATAATGAGGCATCTACCTCCTATTATAAGGAGGCCAATCAAGGAGTGAGAATTATACAACCACGTAAGGAGCAAAGCTCTTTTGACATTATTCAATTATGTAGAGATTCCAGAATTGAAATTTCCCCTATAGACTACCTTAAGTCTAATCCTATAGAACTATAAAAGCTAATAGATTACTATAAAGAAGGGAATCTAGAGTTAAACCAAAATGTCATGACTACCATAGAAAATGAGTCTATACTTGTAGAACCAAATAAGCAAGGGGAACCTTCTATTTTGACTACTTTCCCAGGCCAAAAGCCTGACCTGTTCTATGTATCATTATATATCAATGGTTGCAAGTTAAGCAATTGCATAATAGACTCCAGAGCATCAGATAATGTAACGCCTTCAACAGTAGCTAAAGCTTTAGGACTTACTCTCACTAAAGCCCATGGTAGATGTTACTCTATGGATTCCAAGCAAGTACCCTTGGTTGGTCAAATTAAAGACACTCAAGTGGCCCTGGCGACACACCCTGAGAAGAAGATGTTGCTAACAATCCTTATTGCTGATATACTTGCTAGTTATGGTTTACTGTTAAGCAAGAGTTTTTACAGGGACCTTGGCGGGAAGATAAAGCTGGATTGGTCTCAAGATTTAATCCCAATGGGCAATAAAAATATTAAACTAGTTCTAGAGGAGAAAGTTAAGTTTATAGTACTGAAATCTGATGACCCTAAAGCCCAAATTTAGTATCAAGAATTGGAATTTGGTAACTATATGATGTCTACTGATGATCATGATGAGGGAATGGAACTGGGGGAAGAGGAAAGGCAGTTTTCCACTGAAGAAATGCCACCACAGATTTGGACTCTTGAATTTGATGGCAGTTGTGCATTGTCAGGATCTGGTGCAGGTGTGGTCTTGATATCACCAGATGGAGTATGTGAGCCCATGGCTTATAAATTGGAGTTTGGGAACAACAAAAATACAGTAGAGTATGAAGCCCTCTTGTTAGCGATTATTTCTACAAAGGAAAAGGGTGTAAAGATATTGAGAGTTCGTGGTGATGCTGAGCTAATCGTGCGTCAAGTCAAGAATCAATACTCTGTAAAAAATCACAGATTAAACAATTACAGAAGCAGGGTATGGGATGAAATAGAGGCACTAGATGCATTCTTTATTGAATTTGTGTTGAGAGAATTAAACTCCAAAGCAAACTCCTTGGCCGTGTCAGCTTTGCTACTCCTCCCTCACCCAAAATTTAAAGATTAGAAGTACCAAGTGGAGATTGTATATCAACCATCTGTGCTCGATAATGTAGAGGATTGGAAAGTGTCCGAAGATGATCAAAATCTCCTTCTCTTTCTGGAGAGTGGTGGTGACTTCCATAAAGATGTCCCTAATAGAACTGAAAGAGACCACCATGAAAAAAAGAAGAAGGATAAGTCAGATGTCATCCAGTTACAAGGTAATATCATTCCTCCCCATTTGATCACTCTTGAGAAGCTTTTCAATAGGCATGAAACCTTTGTGAAGAAGAAGAGAATCGAGAGAGGTCCTACTACTGGTGAATATGAGGGAATGAACATAGGAACTGAGAAAAATACCAAGATGATCAACATTGAGAAATGCTATACTGAAGAGGAAAGGAAAGAGGCCAGGAAAATCTTCTTAGAATAACAAGATGTTTTTGCTTGGAGTTATGAAGATTTGAAAAGTTTTATGAACGGGAATTTCAAACACCAGATTCCCTTAAAACCCGAGGTGACTCCATTCAGATAGAAATAAAGGAACTACAACCCCAAAGTTGCTGATGCCATATTTAGGGAAGTTGATAAAATACTCAAAGAAAATATCATATAACCTATCCATCATTCTACCTGGGTAGCGAATATAGTGCCTGTGAGGAAGAAGAATGGAGAGATAAGAATCTGTGTTGAATTCAGAAACCTTAATCAATCTTCCTTAAAGGACAATTACACACTTCCCAACATGGATCATCTCTTGCAGATTGTGGCAGGAGCTGAAATGATGTACATGTTAGATGGATTCTCAAGGTATAACTAGATTGAAGTTGAGAAAGAAGATCAGCATAAAATGACTTTCACTACTCCATGGGGGACCTTTGCATATCATAGAATGTCATTCGGGTTAATAAACACTAGAGACACCTTCCAAAGAGGTATGGATCTTTCCTTTAGTGACATGAAGAAAAAAATCATTGGTAGGTATCTAGATGATCTTATTGTATTCTCTAGGAAAAGAATAGATCACATAAATGATTTATGAAGAGTATTGCAAAGGTGTCGAGAAGACGGGTTTTTATTGAACCCCAAGAAGTTAGTTTTTTGTGTAACTAAAGGGAAATTACTGGGTCACATTGTTTTCCAAGAAGGCATAAGAATCAACCTAGAAAGAGTAAGAGTAGTACAACAATTGATTTTGCCTGGGAACAAAAACTGGAGTGAAACCATTTTTCGGCTAGGTAAACTTTCTCAGGAGATTCATCCCAGATTTTTCTGAGATTACTAAATGCATAGTGGACATGATGAAAGGAAATGTGAGTTTCAAGTGGAATGACCCTGGTAAACAAGATTTCAAAATCATAAAGGATGCCATAGCCAACGCTCCTGTGTTATGTCATCCAGATTATAAGAAAGATTTTGTAATCTATTGTTATTCTTCTGAACATACTCTATCAGCTATCCTCATGCAGGAGAACGAGGAGGGAATTAAAGCTCCCATTGATTTTATGAGAACGCCTCTGAAAAATCATGAGTTTAGATACTCTCAAATTGAAAAGCATGCTTTTGCAGTTATAAAGACTTTAAAGAATTTCAGATTCTACATTCTACACTCACACTCTCTTGTGTATGTGCCTGATATTGCAGTGAAAAGGATTTTGACTCAACAAGATGTAGGATGTAACAAAATAGGAGCATGGGTAGCTAAAACCCAAGAATATGACATAGAGATCAAGCCCACCAAGCTAGTGAGGGGAAATGCACTGTGCAAGGCAATGGTGGAAAATCAAACAGATGAAGACCCAGAAGATGTACACTTAGTTTTGGCAGTAAGTATGCAAGACCCTTGGTTTGAAAATATCATGTATTTCTTGACATATGGTGAATGCCCTGAAGGGTTAAATCCAAAGAAAACAAGGGACCTAAAACTAAAAGCTTCTAAATATGTAATCTAGGAGGATAGATTATATAAAAGATCTATAGATGGAACTTTCCTCTGGTGCATCGATAGACAACAACAAGAGAAGTTGTTAAAGGTGTTTCATGATGAAGCCTGTGGGGGACACTTCTCCTCATTAGTCACTGTATTCAAGATTTTAAGATAGTGTTATTACTGGCTAGGAATGTTTAGAGATGCATACCATTAGGTAGCAAGGTGTGAGAAATGAAAAATGTTTATCGGAAAGCCATAGTTGGCAGCACTACCTCAGAGACCAGTGATAATTGAAGGTCCTTTTCATAAATGGGGTCTTAATTTTGTTGGTCCTATAAACCCCACATCCAGTGTAGGTCATACCTACATAATCACTATGACTGATTACTTCACAAAATGGGTGGAGGCAAAAGCAACCAAGAGAACTACTTCGGAAGTAGTATGTGAGTTTATCAAAGAAAACATTCTGGTAAGATTCAGTGTGCCTATTAAGTTAGTTATGGATAATGCCACATACTTTTCTTCTCAAGAAATTATAGAATTTTTCTTTGAGTATGGCATCATGATTAGTCACTCATCTCATTATTTCCCTCAAGGGAACGGTCAAGCTGAATCCAACAATATAAATTTGGTAAACATCATGAAAAATCTTGTAGCAGATAACCAGAAAACTTGGCATAAGAAGATCTATGAAGCCCTCTAGGCAGATAGAGTGAATCCCAAAAGAGCCATTGGTGTATCTCCTTTTGAACTAGTTTACGGGATATAAGCTAGTCTTCCATTACCATTAGAGTTAGTGACTTGCAAACTGAGAACAATAGTGGAGGATGGCATATACCAAGATGGTTTAGAAAAGAGGATTCTGTACTTGAAAAAACTAGAAGAAGAAAGGGAAAAATGGTTGATCATATCACACGAAACCAAATGCGTGTGAAGAACTGGTTTGAAAAAAAGAGTAGACCTCATAAATTTATGGAGGGAGACATGGTGTTGTTATGGGACAAGTGCATGACACCCAAAGGCATGCATGGAAAATTCAAAACACTGTGGAAAGGACCTTTCAAGATCCATCAAGCGTTTGAGAAGAATTCTTTTAAATTGACATATCTAGATGGTGAAGCACTACCCCTGACGTATAATGGTTAGGATTTGAAACTCTATTAGATGTGAATTGAAAATAGGTAACCCCTATATTGTAAAATAGTTATGTTTAGTTCCTGTTCTTGTTTTCCTAGTTAGGTTTCCTTTCTACTTTCCTTTTCATGTCTTGCTTTAGTTTTGTTGTGAGCTGCCTTTTATTGAGCATTACAAAACCAGAGACTTGAGTTCCTTTCTTGGACATGTGAATGTCCAAGTCCCCAGACAGAGCCAGCTATTGCCCCACTTTTTGTCCGCATACCTTTAGAAAAAAGTGGATGTTCGATGTGTAGTAGTGGTCTTGAAAGCTTCATGTGAGTTCTGAGTCTAAGTCTAGCTATCCCCTTAAGCTAGGAGACCTTTATCTGATTTCCCAAATTTGACTTCTCTTTTGTGAGCCGGAGGGAATCTGTATTTGAGATCATGTTTTCATTAGGTAGGTTAAGTTCCCAATCTGGTAAAGGCCACGGTTCTAAGAATTCTAACAACAGTCTTATATGCAGTTGAAGTACTTAGCCATAACTATTCATATTGTAGCATTGGTGGGAAATTGATTTTGAGCTTCGCCATGATGGAAAATCACCTACAGAGTGCGTTTTCTACACTTAACAGACCTAAGGGTATCAGATGTCAATAAGAGTTGAAAATGAGAAATTTTGAATAAGAAAGCTTTGGGCATTCAGATCGAACCTTTTTCAAGCAAAGGGAATAATTGAGTGAGGAAAAATTTAAGGTGTAAGATTATAGGCAAAAAAGTGGAAAATGGTTTCTCTACTTCTCTAACAAGCGGGTTTCAACCTACGGAGTGCATTTTATGCCAACCCTTTAAAATGAAGGAATTTCAAGGAAGAATCTATCTCATAGGGAATCCAAGATATAAAGCAGGCCGATGAGATCAACACATGTCATTTTGGCACCCCAATAGGCTAAATTTCTCCTTCGGTGGATTGTTGAATAGAGAGCACTCCAAAAGAATTTCTCTACCCAAAGGAGAAGTGGAAAAGTAATTTTCCACTACCTCAGGAAAGTTACCATTGTGGTTACTGAAGTGAAAAGACATTCCTTAATGGCCCATAAGAGCAAAGTAATTAATTCAAATAAAGTCATTTTACTTTATAACATACTGTTTCATTAATTTTGGGGTCTTTTCATTTGTGTGGCGCAGGAAGTCGGCCGTTAAACGGTAAGAATTCAAAATTTATAAGATCTGTTGAAGGTTTCCAACAGGAGCTACCATTTGTTTAACAAATTGTTTGAATTCAAAGCCTTTGATACTGGTTGTTCTTTGTCCCTGTATTCATGAAAGATATTCTTCATTCCCAAATAAAATCATTTGAAGTATGGCTTCCAGATTTATGCGATTTGATGGAATGAACGACATTACCTCTGAATGGCATAAGATCTTGGATATGTCTCTGAAGTTATTTGATATGTAAAACTTTCAGAGCAGGCTAAAAGCTAACCAGATGCATCCCATCACTAAGAAACTGAAAGAGAGAAGATTAGTTGAAACTGCTAGTTTTACCATGGATGTTCAAGCCCCATAATTGATCCGGGAATGTATAGCTCGATACAACCTAGATACCAAGAAAATTATCTTGCCCAATGATACGGTGTTACTATTTATTGATAGAGAATCAATCTAGAACTCACTTCACATCCTAGAGCAAGCTAAGTATTCTAAAATGACATACAGTCAGGCGGTGACTGAATATATAGCCAAGAAGTTAGTTTGGAAGAAGGAGATAATGAAAGCATGGTTTCAAGAGCCTAGGAGCACCAAAGGGAAGCTGCCAAAAACACTATATGGCACTAATCTGAAGCCAGAGATCATAGACATCCTGGTGCTACTGCACAGGATAAGAGGTGAGAGTGAGGCACTCAATTTTGTTGACCATCACTTCTTCCTGGTTCAGGTAATCTGTTCCCAACATCACTTCATTGATTGGGCCCTTATGGTAAGTGAGAACCTCTCGAAGGCCCTAGATAGAGCTAAGCAGTAGAATGAATTTTATATGTCTTTAGTCCTTTTATATATTCTGGCTACAATCCAAATTTTGCCAAGGCTTCCTATATTAGAGGAATTTCTTGATGATGTTAAGAGTTATGAGATTTTCCCTTCTTTGCAATTGTACAATAGTTATGATGAATATATTTGGGTTAATGATGCATTTACAATGAGATTGTGCAGGGAGTTACAAGGCTATCTAGAAAGGAGATTCTCTCCCGAAGCCATGGCTTTTATCAGCCAGTTTGGATGTTATTTCATTTAGTTTGGGGATTTCTCATACATTCATCTTACAGGATTCGAGGACTTCCCTTTGAAGCTACCCAGATATCCTACGGATATGATCATGCTGGTGGAGGTGATGAGACAAGAACTTCAAGTGAATTTGATCTATGCTAATGCCAGGAAGAAAGGCTACGACTTCCCTATGACTATCAGATCCTATAGTTGTGCATCCTGGTCTGAGGCGAAGAATGTTCTAAAGGTATTCTCAAAGAGGTTTTCATTGGAAACCTATGATGTTCTGAGGAAACAATATGATCTAGTTAATTATGCTGATGATTACCTACAAATGAGCCAAGCTATCCACCATGTAGACAACATTGAAGACTACTGGGCCAATTGTAGAGATGATCTAGAGAGTAGAGATAGATTTTATGCTAGGTTAACCATTGAACAAATCAAAAAGTTCAAGGTCAATGTTGCAGTTGAGGGGCTAAAAGATGACGACCAGCACATGTATGATAATACATATCTCGAGAAGATCAAACCCCTCTCCATCAGCTCCAAGCCCATGTTAGAGAAAGCCATCATTGATTTGCAGACTTTGATGAGTGGGATATACAAAAGAACAAAGTAGTGGGTTGAATGGACTATGGGAAGAAGGAAGAGGTCGAAAAGGAAGCCTCCTACTCAAAGGACCTCGGTAAAGGATACTCCCAACATTGCAATGAATTCCTCGGTGATACTACCAACTATGACCAAAATTTCATCTTAGCCAGCTGGGGGAGGTGATGAACCTCCTGAAAAAGAAGTTCAACCATAGAAGACTTGTGGAGAAGGCCTGTTTCCAAATATTGGTTGATAGGGGAACCTACCAAAGATGTAGAACCAGAGCAGCCATCAAAAGCAGTCACTGTAAATGTACTGGTTGGCACTTCATCCCAAGACTCTCCAAGGGGAGGGTCCCCTATCATAGTAGAAGTGGGTGAAGATACTCCTTCAACCATAGAATCAGAATAAGAGGCTAGGAAAAAGCAGAAGGTTGCTTCAGTAGCCAAATTGGTGTCCTCTTCTCCTACTTTGGTAAATCCATTTGCTTCAAGGCAAAATTATACTCCTCCAGTCATTAGAAAACTATTTATAGAGGAGTTGGTCTCTGCTACTAAGGTCACCAACACCGAATCATGGATAGAGAACACTCTGGAGCACAAAAGAAAGAGAGTGGAAGAAGGGGCTCCCAGCAAAGATACTCTAGCTCAAGCCATGCAACCCGGTGCCGCTGTAGTAAAGAATAAGAAAGTGAAGACACTGTCCACATTGGGCAGAGACCCAGAGACTGGGCATTTCACTATGGAGGTAGCAAAGCCCATGAAGGAGGGCCATTTTGAAAATTTAACCCCTTCAAATTTTGAGCTACACTCATTTGACATGGGCTTAACCTGACATGATACCAAAGTGGATTGGTGAAAATACACTAATATAGTGATTGAAGTACTGGAAGAACTTAAAATGGTTATGGTACAACTAAGGCCAAAGTTAGTGAACTGACTAATTTCATCCAGCAATTGGTCACTCCGGTTGCTAGTATTCCCAGTACTCAGACCACATTCAATCCCAATGCCACAAAGAATCAGGATATATTAGCCAAGTTGCAAGAGGATAGGAACTTTGCATAGATCAGAAAGGGGTGGGTTTAGAGACTCAAATCTGAGGGATTGGTAGTTGTCGAGCAACTAGGTAATGCTCTCTTAAGACTAGAGATGGAAAGGAACAATATTGAGAAGAATCTGCAGACTCTTGCATTTGAGAGAGTGAAGTGTCAGGAGTGCATAGTGATGCTCCATGTGGCAGTAAAAATGAAGGCCAAAGAGGCATTGAAAGCCAAGATTTTGCAAAAAGGAGATGAACCTCTAATCGAGTGGCTTCAAAGCCTAGAGTTCAAAATCAAGATGATCATTCAGGCTGAGATGGGGTTGTAGCAAGTAGATGTTAAGATCAAGGAAGAATAGAACAAAGAATTTAAGATTCTTCAAGGTCTGCACATAGAATCACAAATGAGTGGACACATTAAATAAATGATAGGATTGGCCAATATGCAGAAAACATTTTCTGATTATGTGCATAAGCTGTCAGAGCAGTCTTCCACCCACTTGGACAAAGTACCAGAGCTCCAACAATTGAGTGGATGTATTTACAAGGCTATAGAATAATTGAAGGATCAGACAGATGCAACTAAGAGCCTGGCCAAGGAGCATTCTAGGTGGCTCATATGATATACCAATGTCCATGTCAACATGCATGAAGAGCTCATTAAAGTTATTACAGCTGTCACCGCCTATAGGGCTAAATTAGGCAAAGGGAATGAAACTGAAGCTTAAATAGATTCTCCCTTTGTATCAAATTTTGATGATATTGTAATGGATAAACCTTTGTTTATCATCTCTGCTTAAAATAATTTGAACCATTTTGGTTACTCTTTTTGTAACGGTCAAGACTCAAATTCTATATGTACTATACCAAAAGTTAATACAAAGGTTGACTAAATTTTGGTGTGAAAGATAGCATTTTTGCTGAGTCAGTTGTGTGTCTAAATACCATTTCTTTAACTATTCCATTGCATTCCATTTATCTTTCTATTGAATTTGAATGTTTCTTTGAGGTTAGATTTACAAGCTATATTCAAACCAGATTTTTGTATTATGATTTGATACAATTAATTTAGGGGAAGATCTGTTGTTATCCTGAGTTGGGAAATGTTCCTGTGATATAGATTGATTCATTGTCATTTCATTATTAATATTTGGTCTTGCATCTTCATTTTTAGTAGAAGTTTATGCATTACCAATATTGGGGGTTAATCTGATTGATGAAATCTCAGAATTGGCTAGATTTAGAGTTGAATTTATCCTGCCTGAGCTATTTCCTGTCTAGGTTTAGCTTGGTGTACCTATTCTGTTCTTGGGTCAAGAACATAGCCCTGTTAGATTAGGAAAGATCAAGATTCATTCAAAATATTTCATATAAGGGAGTTGTACCTTTAAGTTCAGAGGGAAATTAGTTTTTCAAAATAACAATTTTCCAACTGTTGTATTCAATTGTTTCTTCATATTTGGGCATCTTAGAGTTATAACAATGAAGAATAATCTGTTTACCAACAAAATGATAATAATTTTAATAATAAAATTATAACATTAAATATAATCAAATGATTAGATAAAATATACCACAATTCTTTTGTGGTGAATAAATTGATGGACACCCTTGTTGTTCTAAACTAATAGAATTACAAGCAATTAATTATTAAAACTATAGGTGACTGGAGATATAAATAGGAATAGGAAAATGTATTCGGTTATAAGATAAAATCATATTTGATTCACCCTGAGGAAATAAATGAAATTATTTATTATAAATGATTCGTGGCATGCATGCAAGGGGGGGGGAGAAAACCTCTGTTTACAGTTTTTTTAAAAACATGGTAGGGTCAATAGGCCCTTGGTCTACTGGTGAAGTTGAATGGATCACATCGAGCCTACTAGGGATCAAGTCTTGCTGAGTGCAAGGCTTTTAAATCATAAGGGATGAGGTCGGGATCATGCCTTGGGAAAATTTGGTGGCGTGGATGCCCCTCAGTCCTTGGCTCTAAGCTGAAGAGGTGCACAAGTGGGCCCGTATCGGGTTCCTAAAATCATTATGTGGTGGCCTTTGCTAGTTGGTTTCTCACAGGTTTCATGCCTCGATGGGTTGCATCACAGGTCTAAACCCCTCCATCAAAAAAAAAAAAAAACATGGTAGGAGGAAAATTGGGGATTACGCAAACAGAGAAAAAAAAGAAATACTGGAGAGGAGCTTGCAATCAGGTTTGGCAAAAAAAACTAAGAAGTGGACTAGAATTGGATTGAAATTCCCTTGAAGGCTTAGATGGAACTTGCATCCACAACCTTGCATTTTCAATAGATTCCTTGCATCTTGGAGGTAAGTATTGTCAATCTATTTGAAGCTAATGTTGGTCCTTACCTAGCAAGAACAATTTGTAAATAGGTTCTCTAAATAAGTTCATACTTTAATTTCACTTTTTAGTTTGCTACAATGTGTTTCCAGTTTCAATTAGGTAACTATTTTAGTATTCAGTTTGTTTAGGGAAGCTTTCAATAAAATATTTTCATTCAGTATTCAGAGTTTGTTGTGATTTCCATTATGACACAACCACTTTATTAAGATTGATATTTGTAAATGTGTCATAGTTCCAACAGTTCAGAGGTAACTTTTGTGTGTTGTTCACATGTCATGTGACTTTGTTTTTGCACAGTCTTAAAAAAAAAGAATTAGTATCTCTTCATATGCTGCCATATAATTTGGAGGCTACTGTACCATTGTAGGGTGCTACTCACAACGTATATAGTCATTTCCTCTCTTAAAAGAACTTTTCAATGCCATTAATTGCCCATTCTATTTGATGTATTCACATATATTCAGAGCTTAAGCCTGGAGGTAAGTATATCTTGATCCCAAATTCTTAACGATTGTAGTAGTTAAGATTCCAAAAAAAATTATTCTTGCTTTTCTCATTTGTGGCACAATCCCTAATTGTGACAACATGTGGATTGTGTGCTTTGTTTAATATGGTTTTATGGCTGTCTTGGGTGACATGTTGGCATTCTTGTGTGGGTGCTTTGGCACCCTTTTATTTCTCAGCATTAAGTTTTGTACATGCCATTCTTTCTTTCCACTTAGGGTGCAGTCCGATGGAAGGGGGCTTCCTAAAAAAATTTAGTGGGTGTTGCTGAGAATTTTTAGGATTATTTTAAACTAGGAGGTCTCATCAATTTTGTATTGCAGTTCATACTTAAATGTTTAAGCTCAAGAATTTATGGAAGTTGGCAGTCTCGTCAATTTTTTAATTTAGCATATTCAATTCACGTGACTAAATAATTAAAAAAAGAAAAAATCTATTGATAAAATCTTAATTTTTTTTAAATGATCAACAAGTGGTAGAAAAAAAAAGCTTAAGTTGGTGGGGCAAATTTTAGCCTCACACCTTTTCAACTGGCTCAAATTTACAACTCTAAAAAGTAGGGGCTGCTACTTTTGAGAAAAAGATTTAATCTAATCTTGTAGCAATATCTTTTTGACTTGATGGGACCTCCTGCTCCATAAAAATAGATCCTGAAGCCCCCCTCATAGGACCGCACCCTTAGCTAGGGTTCTATGGAGGGGGGCTTCTTTAAAAATAGAGTTGTGTTCGCTGAGATTTTTTTTAGGAATTTTTAAGGTGAGTGGTCCCATGAATTTTATAGTGTCGTTCAAATTAGAAAGTTCAGCTTCTAAATTTAAGGAAAATCTTTCTAATTTTTTTGGGATTTATTTGATTTTGGTGAGAATAAAATGTGCAATCTTTGACATATGGTAGAAATATTTCCTAAGCTGGTAGGGCAACTTCCAGCACCACCCCATTTTCAACCACTCAAATTTAGAGGCCTAAAAAAGAGGGGCTACTATTTTGTAGGAACATATTTCAAATAAT
This sequence comes from Thuja plicata, assembly GCA_018584345.1. Classification (NCBI taxonomy): domain Eukaryota; kingdom Viridiplantae; phylum Streptophyta; class Pinopsida; order Cupressales; family Cupressaceae; genus Thuja; species Thuja plicata. The sequence goes on along the minus strand of MU223540.1, from coordinate 1,287,197 downwards.
CCTATAGCCCCCCAAATAATTCCTATGAGATCTCCCGTACCTAAAAAAATATACCTGTAGCCACTCCCATTGGACCCCCGCCTTAGAGTGCAGCCTTGACTTTATCCCTGGCTATGTTTGGCACTCTAGGATTGTAGTAGATGTTGCATTTTTCTGTAGTATTAGCAGGCCAACCATGTGGACATACTCTTCCCAAACTGGCACCAAATAGGTTGGATCCCAAATTTTGGTGGGGTGTTGAATTTCCTCTTCTATGTTATTCACTCATATCATTATTTTATTATTGATAGAAAAATAAAACTCATTAGTTTATATACAAACATTGGAATTGGGCAAGTTTTTAATAAAATATATATTTGTAATGTAGTGTTACTAATCTTAGGCATTGTTCTTATGTGTAAGACTCTATCTATTCTTTTCTATGTGGACCTTCACTTAAACCATTCCTCTGGTTGGAGTATTAGCCTCTTAGGAATCTGTGAATAACTATGTTAATTTTTAGATGATATAAAACAATTCTCAAATATTAACAATAAACCCATTGTAGATGTCCAAAAATATTAATATTATTTTCCCTATTATTCCTCTAACTATTTAATTCAATCAATTAAATAGTTTCATTTATCAATAGTTTAAATACTATACTAATGTATTTTATTTAAATACATTTGCCTCCACAAAATCCCCTTTTAATAAATTTATATTTATTAAATCCCCCATATTCCTAATTCTTCTAAAGCATGATTTATTCAAATTCAATTTGGATTATAATCTAAACCCTAGCTAGGAACCTATTAATCCTACCCTAAATCCTACCCTACTCCCATCACCTCATTTTCTAAGTATACTTCCACACCTAACTATCCTTTAACCATGTTTAATGGGTGATTCCTAACCTTTTTAAGGCTAATGGAATGCTCACCCACATGGGGAAACTCTCTCCCAAATGGACACCCATTCCTCTTTAATTCCCTCTTACAACTTTGTCTCCTCTTTTGAAATATTGAGCTACTCAATATTAATGCCAATTTTGACTCAAAATTGGCCATCTTTTCAAGACTATGTGTCTCTTATGTGTCTCTTATGTGGATGCTACATAGGTGACACTTAATCCAAGCCTCTTCCTCTCTCTAAAAACTTTATAAATAGAGGCCTTCTCCTCTAATATTTTCATCTCTCATTGTGCATTGTTCTTATGCTAGAATTGCTTTAGAATTCATAGTTATTTTCATGCTAATGTTCTTAGCTTCTAGTTTTTATGCTTTCCATGCTTAAGTCACTTAGAAATCACAAGCTAGGTTTAAAATTGGTGAATGAATCTTAGTTTCTATATAGCATATGCATATCATCTTCATAACTAGCTTAAAATATCATCTTCTTGAAGAGGATTTGAGACTAGTTCTTCATACTAGCTCTTGAATCTTTCTTCTTGTTTTGATAATCTTGCATTGCATTGGGATCCATAGAATTTTGTGTGTTTGAGAGAGCACACCTACATACAATCTAAAAGAGAAAATCAAAATGAGTAGAATAGGGTGCATTCTTACTTATTTTTAAGCTCTATCTAATGTTATGTTGAGTTCTTTGTTGATTGTTTGCTTCTTTACATGCTTTTGAAATGATTTATGTGCTAACCAACTAATGTTTGCATATTTAAGCTTGCTCTCAACAGATTGAATAATTCCTTGTACACATTCTGGCACACACGGTGGGACCCACATCCCTAAAATTTCTAACTTCTTGTCTTAATTCTCTTCAAATTTTGCCCAGAACACAGATCAACATCTGCATTTCACGCAGAGGCGTTTGCGCAAACGTCAATTCTCACTGAACTGTCGTTCGATGTTTGCACTGAACCAGTGTCTCCGCTCTGAACCGGCGTCTCCGCTTGGAAGAGCTAGTTTGAGACTTTGCAAACACAACCTTTCAAGTTATCAGGATTTTTGGTTTTCCTACTGGTTTTTGGCATCTTATCATTCTATTTTTTAGCAGAGACTCATTTTACAAGAAGAAATTATGCCAAATTTTTATTAGGGAGAACACATTTTGATAATGGTTCAAAGAACACTAACTTTTAAGTTGTGTTAATACTCTCAAAATGGCTAAATTTGATCTAACTAAAGACTAAGAAGAAGAAAAGTGACTTTATTTTCTATCTTTTTGTGTTTGCAGGTACATCAACATCTTCATAAATGTTGGTTCATGAACCAGTGTCTGTGATTGACAAATCAGCGTCTGCGCCCTTCATCAGTGTCTACGATCTGTAAACTGGTGTCTCCGACTGGTATAGCCTTTTTCTAGTTTTTCTATGTTTTTGGAGAATTTTTTGCTTTCTGTCATTTTTAGGCAAAAACCAGAATCAGCGTCTGCACCCTGAACCGGTGTCTGCGCTCTATCTAAGTGAGATTTATCATGTACTAACAAGTGTTAAGTGTTTCTTATGTTTTTAACCCTTGCCAAAGGCCAAACTTGGAACTACTAACTAATTGTTTTGCAACACCGCTTGTCAAAGATGCAAACTCAAAACTACTCATATTTGTCTTACAGGTAGCCTCAAATCTACATCAAATAAATGATCGTGTTTGTATTAATTTTTTTTAGGCACCTAGACTAATTAGAAAGATTTTTTTTGTCTAATCCTAAGTGAGTGTTAGGGGATTATGCTCTCTTCCCTTTTGGGAAGATCAAAAACCTAGACACACTTACTTAGTGTTGAACAATTAAATCTTTTGGAAAGAATAAAGCGTGTCTTGTGTGTTTGTGGAGAAAATGATATTGGATAGGAGAGTATTCTCTTTTCCCCTTGTGGGAAAATAAAAAATCTAGACTCCTTTTTTTCGCCAATCCAGGTTACTATGAATCTTTTAGATGGGCCTGCCGGTTGAGGAAAAAGTCTCCTGAGAATGACCCACATGAGAACAAGGTGTAGGCCACACCACTCTAACTCATGTTAATCAAATTTAATTCTTGGGGTTAAAGCCTCGAGAGTCGGTTGGAGTTTGAGCTTATACTCGACTCTCGTCTAACTTAAGTGTGGCCTCGCGGTCTCAATCACATTTTACGTGACCACTTTTGTCAAGATGCTCTATGGGGATATACGCCTGAATGATGCTTACGCGGCCATAAATGATACAATCAAATGGAGAACCATACTAAACACTCTAGGCTTAGAAGCTACTCGGAACACCCCCAAAAGGTGATAATTCTTGTGCAAGGAAGATAGTAACTTCCCCAAGATCACTCCTACATTCATGCCACCCTGAGCATTTGGAACTGGATAATATGATTTCATGACTGGAGCCATTGCGTGCTTGGTGATGGCTGTATTCTAATTAGCTCTTGTGTGTGCCTAAGCTTACAAGAAAGTATTTTCATGATATGCCAATTCCTTAGGTAGATTTTGTGCTTGAAGTACTTGAAGAACATTGAAAAATCCAAAACACAGACATAATATCCAACATTCAAATTTGTCATGTGCTTGTATCCTTCAAGGTTGCTTTGTCCCTTGTCGGATTGTTTTCAGACACATGCTTGTTATTTTTAGGTTTTGATTATGTTGAAATTGGTTCTTGCCATAGAACAAATATATTGAGAAATCAGAACACGATCAAGATTTTTTCCAGATTATCAAGACAACATCCTTTTGCAAAAAATTTGGTCTTTTATGAGATATGTCCTAAAAACCTCATTTAATTCATTCAAGATCAGATCTACTTATAGGACATGACCGATTCCAAGAAGCATAATAAGGTGAAAACTTTGTTACCACTTGTGCAAAGAGAATAGAAAAATACAACCCGAGAGGCTACCCAGTACCAACACATTATCAATTCTGTCAAGCAAGAAATCCATAAATGAGAACAACTTGAAAAAGTGATTTACAACAAGGTTTCTCATTTCATGGGCAAATATTGTCTAAACTCTGCTTTTGTTGGAGTTGAAAAATATGACTAGTCAGTTTACCACAACAAACACAAGTTCATGCTCTTCTTAAGCTCACTTAGCTTGCATTTTAGGACTTCACTTAGGTTGTCATCTTTAGGAACACATCACACACTCATCCTAGCATGATATTGCACTAATCAAATCAATCCTAATCAGCCTAGCATTATCCTACTCATCATCCAAAGCATCCTTGATCACACCCCTCACTTGGTATTGCATACCCTTTTGAGTTGCTAAAAACCTACATCTTAATCAAACCCCATCCTTGAATGTCCTTAAACTAAGCATTATTTTAGGATAATCCCCTTCATCTTTTGCAACCTCATCACCTTGATCAAAAGGTTGGTTTGCATTAAAAAACAATCTCATCCTCCAAAGACCACAAGTCTGTCTTAGGTAGACAATCATATCCACTTGATCATACACTAGGGAAAGCAACCCTTGATCCTTGCATACATCAAGTCAGCCTTAATCCATAGAAGCATATCCATCATCTTAAGCACATCCTAATCCTAGTATCATCATCCTTAGTTTCCTAGGTGCATCCTTGCATACATCTTGCATCTCATATCCCCTTAAGATCATCATTTCATGCCACCTATCACACGAGCCACTAAGAAGAGGAAGAACATGGATCCTAATCTTGCCGCTAGCTCATCTAATCCTATGACTGACAATACCAACACCATGGTCACTTATGCACCTCAGCCCAATGATCAAATTGAACATATCTGGGTAGACACTAATGAAACTCCCACTCTAATTACTGTGGAAACATTTATCAACCATCCAACGCTTGTCCACATGGTAAACACCATGAGTGGACGTAACAACAACTAGGTACTCTTGGACATCCAACAACAAGGACTTCAACTTCCACCTTGGATTATACCCAGACTTGTCACATGACCTATGGCACTTCCAGGGAGATGTCCTTATCCCACTAGAAACAAAGTTTTTGATCCACTTCAACTAGCCCTACAAGTGGGAACTCTTCTCGCACAAGTAGTTCATCCCTCCATTCCATCATACACACAACACCCACACCTACTTGAGGAGCCCCGCCCCTTGATGCCACATCAGCACCACAAAAAATACCCCCTATCACTATGCAAGCACCTCCAAAAGCCACATTCGCACCTCTTTTGCAAGCAATCCCAACATTTATTGCAAACTTTCCACCACCACCACCAGTCAGCACACAATAAACTACCATTCCACCCATTCCTACTCAACCCATTCAAAGTGCTACAACCAGTTCAAAACATCAAAGCACCCAAGTCTCCATGCCTATTCTTCCTTTCTTCACCATAGGCATGCCACCTACCAATGCCTATAACCAACCCTTATTTCCGCAAGGGTCCACTTTTCCCGCTCCACTAGCAACGCAATCACAACAAATGCCAGCAGTTCCACCTCAAACATTGTTCAACCCAAATCCCCCCACACTGCAACCATCCACAAATACCTTTGCCATACCCCAAATTCCCATCCAACCTATCCAACAACAACCTATCCAACATTAGCAACAGTAACCTATCCAACTACAACAAATCACCAACCCATTCACATCCCAAGCGCAAAAACACCCAATCAAACCCTTCATAGCTGCACAGCCCACTATCCAAACTACACAACAGCCACAACCACAAATGTAGGGGGAAAATTCCTTCATGGCACAACCAGTGCAACAGTTTGCTAATCCTTTTATCCAACCCATGCAACAACATCAAAATCATTTTGCCAACTACATAGCCATACCATCTTCCGCTGCATCACAAACAATTCCCCCTCCACAACAAGTTCTCACTGGAGGCATTCTACTGAAAAACACCTATCCTCCATCCTATATAGGTGCGCAAAAAGTTCATCCCACCTACCAACACCGCAACAAATACAAGCATATTTCCAACAGTTGCAACAATCTTATCAAGCGCTGACACCTCTTCCACTGCAATATTCCCCTCAACCGCAGCTTCCACCACAACAACCTGTATACTTTGGCCAACAACCATCATACCAAACACCACAATATCCCCCATAGAATCCTCCATTTTCTCCATTCAATCCATATCAGGTTCAAGGAAATCCTGCAATCACGATCAACAATCCTCCTCCGCACATCAATCATGAATGGGAGGAAATGAAGAATGCTCTCAAGGAGCTAAAAGCTGGGACATAACATAAAAAATTCAAGTTTGAAGAGGTATGTCCTTATCCATTTGATCGATCCATCACTGCTATACCCTTCCCCAAACACTTTGAAACCCTAAAATTTGATAAATATTGGGGGAAGGGTGATCCTGTGAGTCACGTGAAAGAATTCTACATGGCCTGTCAAGAAGTGGCCTATAGTGATAACTTCCTCATGAGACTATTTTCCAAAAGATTGGGAGGCATCGCTCTTGAATGGTTCTACAAAATCCCTTATGACACAGTCTCTACTTTCACGAAATTATTTGAAAAGTTTGTGGCCCAATACACACATAATGTCGAAAATGAACTCTCACTCCTTGACCTATGCAATTCCAAATAAAAGGGAGGAGAAAGCCTAGCCGATTATCTTTAGCACTAGCAAGGGCTTACCACAAGGTTGTATTACCAACCCCCAGAGCAACATCTTATCAAAATATTCATTAAAAACCTTCATCCTAAGCTTGCCTATCACATGCGTATGAACTATATACAAACTTATCACGACATCAGAATCAAGGGTATGGACCTTGAATGAGGCCTTGTAGAAGAAGGTGCCATTAAGCACTACAAAGAATCCTAGCCTGACAAACATAAAAATGATCGATCATGATACTAGAACAAGAACAAAAATGTGGTAACAGATGGAGCAACTGACACCAAACACGTTCAAGTTGTGGTAGCTAGTCCTAATGCGCTTACCCAGACTTATCAACAAGCATCACCAATGTACCCTAAACCTCCTCCCATGTATCAACAACCCACTCTCACATATTCCCAGCCAACATATCAGCAAAATATGCACCCTCAAGGTGTGCCTATCTATCCTCTTCCAGGGACATCATATCAACACAACTACCAAGGTCTTATGAATCAAACAAATGCTATATCAGTCCCGCATGGAAAACAAAGACCTCATGCTTTGAATACACCACAATGCACATTTACCCCTTTGGGTGAACCTATAGACATCATCTTCCGCAAGCTGGTCCAAGCTAACCAAGTTGTGTATCCTAAAACACAGCCATTTGATGATTCAACTCCTAAGCCAGCTTGGTATAAAGACAACAAGTACTCTGAATACCATCGTGTTAAGGGACACACCACCCTCAAATGCATGAAGTTGAAACACTATATTCAGGATCTCATTGACCACAAGGAGATTGAAGTAGACTCTCCTGCCCAATCATTGCCAAATGTAGGCCTTAAAATTTATCAAAATGCATTCCCTAAACACACTTCCGGTATAGGCCTAGGCAATCCTACTCAGTCCTTTAATTAGGGAAAGGGTAAACAAGTAGAAAATGCTAACAAAAAATATTATACAAATGCATATATCAACTACGATAATCTCATCGACTGCATATCCCAAGTCCAATCCTCCGTCAATGTCATCCATGTCAAGGGTGTAGATAATCAATGCGCCATCACCACTCATAGAGGTAGGATAAAAGTTGCAGGTGCCGGTCCCGCCCCATCTGCTGGGACCCAATACAACATGTTGGAACACCTAGGGAATACTCCAGCCCAATTTTCCATCCTGGATCTTCTCCACACATCACCTACTTATCAAGAGATCCTCAACAAAGCTTTGCAAGAATCCTGTGTTCCCAGTGATATCAACCTCATTGAATTCCAAAACCTTGTCAGACACCTGTCTGCCTCTTGTGGGGTCTCCTTTAGACCAACAGACATATCCTCAGAAGAAACCGATCATAATCTCCCACTTCGTATCGCTGTCATGGTTAAAGATTTTTCCATCAAAGGGGTCATGATAGATAATGGATCGGCCCTAAATCTGTGTACTCTCAAATTCATAAAATAGTTGGGTTGCACTAAGGCTAATATAACAAATGATGTCATCATAATAAAAGCATATGAAAATCTAGAGCATAGTTCTAAAGGAACAATTATATTGCCCATTCAAGTGGGCCCAATTATCTAGGATACATTATGTCATGTTGTTGATCTTGAACTCCCCTTCAACATTCTCCTTGGATGCCCATGGATTCATTCTATGCAAGCCATTCCATCCACCTATCATTAGTGCATCAAATTCCCATATAAAGGCACTGAGATTACCATCCGTGCAAATCCCAAGCCCTTCACATACTGTAATGTGTTGGAGACATCCTTTCCACATTCCAATCATTGTCCTGGGATTGATATTGGCACCTATGTTGCCAACTCATCTTGAACCCATTCAGACCTAGAAAGAATCCTCTCCTCCACCTTGTCCATGGCCAAGATCAACAACAAAGGTTGTGGTGAGTACACTTTATCTGATTCCTTCACAGTTGGAGCACTGCCAATTGATCCTCACACTCAAGACTGCCAGCCTAATCTAAGCAAAATAGAATTAGAGACAACCAAGGCACTGCAATTTGGTTCTACCACTTTTATATCAAAAGGCACTTTGGCTGGCTAGGAAATGGCACCAAACATCAACCAATGGCTATATAAAGATCCACCACCCAAGGACACAAGTCACCTCAATTACTTCAAAGATAAGTACCCCACAATGCACAAACTGGTGATAGAAAAATAGAACTACCAAGGAGGTGGCCTTGGTTATGAAGAGCAAGGAATGAAAGATCCTATTATTCCTACCTGACTAGAAAAGCACTTAGGCCTTGGCATGGGATCTGACATGAATGGGGGCACCAATGAGTTCATTGACTATTCCTCTTGTCCATCCTTGGGTGAAATCGTTGACATCGAAGATATCCCAGAAGAGAAACTTGTGAGAGCTTATGACAATGTTTTTGATGATGAAACCTTCCTGGGAAATACTGTCCTGCAACAAATTTCCATCCTCTTCATTGAAATTCCCCTCCACCATCCTAAACTCATAGACTAGGACCAACCAAGTTTTGTACATGTTGACAAGTTTCAAAGTGAGGACGCGCTCCTAAGATTTATGAGAGCAATCGAGCAAAGTAGTGACTGGGGGCAAGACTCAGCATATGTCTACAAACTGGACCCAAAGGCATACTTTGGGGAATAGGAGAACTTTAGCCACAAAAATGACATAGAAAACAAAAATAAAAAAGAGAAAAATTGATCCCCTAGCAAAAACCCCTTTGGGGCGCTATCTAATCACAAAAAAGTAAAAACAAAGGGCGTATCCCCTGGTGAAAACCTCTCTGAGGCACCAGAGGATGAAGATTCTCCTCTTCCTCTTATCCAAGATTACAAGCTTGAACAATCATCAATTCTCATTAAAGAAGCAAAACCTGTCAATCTGGGTACCAAAGAAAATCCCGCCATCACATACATAGCAACATCTCTGACTAAAGCAGAAGAAAGTGACCTTGTCACTTTATTAAAGGAATCCATCAACAAGTTTGCATGGTCTTACTCACACATGCTGGGGTTAGACCCCAACTTGGTGGTTCACCATCTAGTAGTGGACCCAGACATCGAACCTGTCAAGCAAAAGCTCAGAAAGATGCACCCTAAAGTGGCACTACTTGTCAAAGCGGAGCTAGAAAAATTACTCCAAGCCAAGATCATCCGCCCCATAGACTATTCTGACTAGATCTCTAATATGGCACCCATCTCTAAGCCTGATAAATCAATTAGGATATGTATAGATTTTAGAGATCTCAATAAGGCATGTCCCAAGGATGATTTCCCCTTGCCAAACATAGACATGATTGTGGATCTCACAACAGGACATGAGATGTTGTCACTCATGGATGACTTTTCCAGATATAATTAGATCTGCATTGCAGAAGAAGATCAACATAAGACAACATTCACAACCCCTTGGGGCACCTTCTGCTATAACATGATGCCTTTTGGCTTAAAGAACGCTACGGAAACCTATAAAAGAGCCATGACTATCCTTTTTCATGACATGATTCACAAGATCCTTGAAGACTATGTGGACGATATCTTGGCAAAATCAATAAAAAGGGAAGATCACCTAAATGTTCTGGAATGCGTCTTTGATAAAATTGGACACTACTGCTTAATTCTCCACCCTAAGAAATGTGTCTTTGGAGTCACATCAAGCAAACTCCTAGGGTTTATTGTATCCAGACGAGGCATTGAAATTGATCCAAAGAAAGTACAAGCTATCATAGAGATGCCTCCACCAAAACCACTCTAATAGCTATGTAGCCTCCAAGGAAAGTTACAATCTGTGTGCCATTTCATCTCTCAACTAGTAGACAAGTGTCAACCATTCACTCATCTCCTACAAAAAGACAACACATTTAAGTGGGATCCTCAATGTCAGAAGAGTTTTGACAAAATCAAAGAATACTTGGCTAATCCACCCATCTTGGTACCACCTGTACCTGGTCGACCACTCATCCTATACATTTCTACTACTACCACAGCACTGGGGGCGCTCCTCACTCAATTGAATGAAAAAGGCAAAGAAAGAGCTATTTATTATATCAGTCTAACCTTAGTGGGTTATGAGCTCAATTATTCTCCTATGGAAAAAGCATGTCTGGCAGTGGTCTTCGCCACTCAAAAACTTCGCCACTACATGCTTAGTCACACAACCAAGCTCATTTCAAAGGTGGATCCTCTCAAGTACCTACTCTCTAGGACTACACTTATAGGTCGAATGGAAAAATAGGTTATGTTGCTAAGTGAATTTGATATTCAGTATGTCAACAGAAAAGCCATTAAAGGGCAAGTCATTTCCAATCAACTAGCCAAAGCACCATTGGTAGATGCATATCCTTTGGTCACAGAATTTCCAGATGAGCATTTGTACATGAACAACCAATGTGGAAACTCTACTTTAATGGGTCCTAAATAGCTCATGGCGTAGGGGCAGGAATACTTTTTGTCACACTTCAAGGTGACTACATCCCCATGTCATTCAAACTGGGATTTCCCTACACAAACAACATTGTAGAATATGAAGAACTAATTTTAGGACTCCGCATGGCCATAGAATGGAACATCACAAATATCCAGGTCTTTGGCGATTCCCAACTCATCATCAAACAAGTCCTAGATGAGTATCAAACCAAAGATGACAAATTGATGCCATATAAGCAGATGGTTGACAAGCTGAAAGAACACTTCCTCCAGTTGCAGATAACATAGGTACCACATTTACAAAACAAAGCTGCTGATACAATGGCCACAATTGGCTCCCTTCTCGAGACTCCTCACGAGTCTACACAATACATTTTCTTAGTTGAGAAACTACATGCTCCCGCTTATGAGAATGATGAATCAAATCATGTATGTGTCTTGGTTGGTCCCCAGTCCCCAGTCCCCGTGGTACCACGATATCCAAGCTTACCTAAAAAATGGTATCATATCTCCTCATCTCACTGCAAACCAATGCCAAAAATTTATCCGCAGAGCATCCTGTTACACCCTCGTAGCCAATACCCTTTATCATTGAGGTTATCACAACGTACTCTCCAGATGTTTAGATGAAAATGAAGCCGCTTAGGCTTTACAAGAGGTACATACTGGAATCTATGGCACCCACACAAGTGGCATGGTCCTAGCCAAGAAACTTCTATGTACAGGGTACTATTGGCCTACAATGGAACATGATGCTTGTGAGTTCGTCAAAAAGTGCCTACCTTGTCAACAACATGCTAATTTGATCCATGCTCTTGCTTAGGACCTCTGACCTATTGTGCCTCCTTGGCCTTTTCTCTTGTTGGGGTTTTTACCTCATTGGTAAGATTACTCCCCTCTCTTCTGAAGGCCACAAGTACATAATCACAGCTACGAAGTACTTCATAAAGTGGGTCAAAGAAATTCCGCTCACACTCACTACTGGTATCCAGATAGCCAAATTCATCCTCTACTACATCATTTTCTGCTTTGGCATACCCTCTACCATCTTGACAAATCATGGTACACCATTTGAAAATCAACACGTCAGTGATCTCTCTGCTCACCTCCATATCCATCACCGTTTCTCCAGTCCATATTTCCTGCAAGGTAACGGCCAAGCTGAGGCAACTAATAAAACCATCCTCAAAATCCTCAAGAAAGTTGTCAATGATACTGGTCATGACTGACATCTCCAGATCAATCCGGCCCTCTGGGAATATCACACTTCCTATCATACTCCTACCAACACTACTCCCTACTCCCTAGTCTATGATGCTGAAGTAGTCTTACCAATTGAGGTCGAACTACCTTCCCTTTGAGTATCACTAAGAGGCCTGATTAATGATGAAGATTACTGGGTAGCATGACTCACATAGCTAGATCTCCTAGATGAGAAGTGCCACCAAGCTTATGATCACCTGATTGTTTACCAAAATAGACTCAAGCAAAACTATAACAAGAAGGTCCACCCACGCCAGTTCCAGGTAGGGGACCTTGTGCTAAAAGAAAATCAGAAAGTGGGTAATGATCAGGAAAAGAAAGGCAAGTTTGAAGTCCCTTGGCAAGGCCCATATGTTGTCACTGCATGCTTCGGTTCTGGAGAATATCAAATCTCCACTCCTGAAGGAGAACCATTGAATGATCCTATCATCATCATTCATCTCAGGCACTTCTATGCTTGATGGCTGGTTGTTCATTCCAGTTATCTAAGAAAATCCACAAAAAAAAAAGTATAAAAAGTCCTAAAAAAAGCACAAAAACAATGTAAAACAGTCTTGAAAAAATCTCTAAAAATAAAAAAATGAAGCTGAAAAAATGGTTGTCCCAGTGAAAACCTGGTAAACAGGCACTTGGGCAATATAAAAAAAAAATCAAAAATCAAAAAGATCCAAAGAAATCAAAAAGAAAAATAAAGAGAAAAACTTGTTAAAATATCATTTAGATTCATTTGGCATTCATATACATATACATAAAACATCAGCATATATACATTGCATACATCATAAAAACACATCACATCCTACATTTGCACACATCAGTACATCATATATATAAGCATCATCCATCCTGCATAAGTCATACATCATATATACATAATTAGGTCATTCATATACATCACATCCTGCAAGCATCAAATGTTAGTAATCATATAGTTGTATGAATCACCACATCATATAGATCATACATCATAAACATCATAAGAGTCCTCATCATATATATATATATATATATATATATATATATATATATATCAATGTCTATCAATAAAATACATCAGATGCACCTCGGTGCCAATATACATGTATAATCTCAAAAATACAAAACTGTGTGTCATTTGATCCTCTGATGAATCATAATGGTGGCTGTGATGACCCAGCTCCCTACCCTGGTGGTGGATGTGGTGGCATCCCCACTGATCCCTGTGACACTGAAGTCTGCACTGTGCTATGAGAACATGAACTCTCTGAGTAGTCTCGTCTTTGTTGTTAGGAATAAGGTGTCTCAACCTTGGATAATTCCTATTCTTATTATTTGTTTTGTAAAATGTATTTCTTGCAAATAATGTAATTAAGTGTGAGTGTACATGTCTAGTTGGCATGTTGATGTGTCACTCCACTTGATGTGTCGGCATCTTGAATTATGTGTAAGGAGATCATGGCTGAAACGGTTATGACAGATTCCTATGACACGTAAGAGCTATTTCTAGGAGATTTCAATGATAGGTGAAGACATGCAATTAGGGTTCCTATTTTACCAGAGAATGGTAAAACCCTAATATGACTATCTTTGGGAGTTGCCCTAAAAAGGAAAGCGTAATGATATAAGCATTTTTAGGGTTACATGAAAGGATACAAAAAAAGTGTATTGTTGGTATAATCTGGGGCTACTGGATTTGTCTGTGTGTGTTGATTGTCTCCTAAAAGAACTTGCATTGCAAGTGTGTTGTAACCGTTGTGTTGAATATAATACATTGTGTAGGTTTTGGAGTGCTAGGGTTTTTTCCCGAAAGGTTTTCCCTAGGGTAAATCATTGTGTCATTCTCTATTTTCTATATGCATGGTATATGGTTGACATATCTTTGTTAAAGTAGTTAACGAATCTAAAATTGTAAGGATTTAAAAGAATTTGCACAATACTTTCCTTTAGAGATTAGTGTAGGAAGCTGTTTCCGCACCTGAGTTTCCTTACATCTGTCCCTCGGGAACTAGCTGATGATATAGTGCTCTATAATGGGATGCCTCCCTGCCTACCCTATTTGCATCTCTATGAGCTATGAACACCTCGGCCACCACCTGTCCAACCCCACCTGCTACCGCTGCCTGCTTGGCAATGTCATGCTCAACCTTATACACTTCTACCCATCACAGTGTTGCATCCCTCTCTAAGGTCAATGCAGAGATTTGCTCAATCGCCTGCTCCATCTATAGGGTCAGTGTATCCAGCTGGCCTGTAAGTGTACCTATCTTAGTACACAGCTCTCCCGCATCCTGTGTCAGGTCCACCATCACAATCTCTCCTGAGTCCATCCTGCCCTGAAGAGTGTCCAGTGCACCCTCTGCCCTCTCAACCCATGTTGTCTCTGTAGTAAATAACCCCTATATCTGGGCAATCTCTACATGTAGGCTCACATCAGACACCATCTCCATATCTAATAAACCTTGCAGTTTGGTGCACTCTATCTGAAGACTATCTCGCTTTGTGATGACAGTATCATAGGTCTGCTATGCTACATACCCTGCGGGTGGCCCCTATGGCCCCTATACCTATGGTGGTACTGGTGGTTCCTACACCTATACCTATGGTGGCACTGGTGGTGCCTATGCCTGTGCCTGATCTTTTCCTTGTGCTAGTGGAGGCCCCTGTGGTCCTTGATCCTGTACCTATGCCTCAGTCCGAGGTCGCACCCGTCTTTGTGGCCTCCTCCTCTGACCTGCTTCCAAGGTCTCTAGGGCATCCTTGATCTTTGTACCATCATCCACATCTAAGTCCCTTGTCAAATTCTCATGGGCAGCCACCTGAGCCAGGTCAGTCAGTTTCATTGGTGTGTGCACAGCCCACCATGCTGCGTACTCTGGGGTCATCCCTGCATCCGTGATGTCTAGCCATGCCACAAAGTCTAGCCATACCATATCTCTCTAGGATGCCCTCACTATGAGAGAATCCGTGTACCTCCCCCATGTCCCTACCTCCCTGGTGACATGAGGATGTAAGGCATCCTCTGCCACCACTCCCTGTTGTAGCCCAAACTACCGCATGACCCTAGATGGTCTGTACCTTTTTATCTGGTGGATGGTCCTCCCTAGTAGAAAGCAATCAGTCTAAACATATGAAAGGTATAGAAAATGCTCAAATCTATCCTCCACTCCTGCTGCCCAGTCCATAGCCCCCCATGGCTCGCATAGCCTGTATGGGGTCCAGCAGAAAACCTGTACCTCATCTAACAGTCGTCGCCAATATCTAGTCTGGCCAATAGAGGTGTATCTCAAAGGGAGCCTGTATCTATAGGCATAGGTATCCCCAGGCTATCATGACTCCCTAACCCTCATAGGTTGAAACAATGCAATGTGCTCCCAAGCCCACACTAACATCAAGGTCACCCCGGTACCCATGTTGCATACCTCGCGGTATGCAAACATGTGTAGATCATGGTATAGCTGTCTTAGGACAACATACCCCCAGCAATAAGAGGTCCCCTCCTCCAGAATTTGAGCTAGCTCCCATGACCAGCCCATACCAAATCTATGTCCCACCAGATCCACTAAAATATGCCCCCTAATCAGTCCTGCAATATAAAGAGCTATCCGCCTCAACCTCCTGTTGACTGCTGGCTGCCAGGGCATCTAGGTCTGGTATGTCAGAATCTGCCTCATCGGCCGCTTGAAAGAAATCTCCATATAGTGGTCATTGTCCTCCAACCGGTATCAAGGAATCACCCATCGGATAGGTATCCATAGAATACACTAGACGTCCTCCAAAGTAATGGTTGTCTCTCCAGTAGGAAAATGAAAGGTGGCGGTGTCACTATGCCACCGCTCAATCAGTGCGGTCATCATCCCATTGTGTTCCTGTAGCCTAGGCCAATAGGGCACATAGTCCAACCCAACTACTACTAACAAGCCCCAGTCATCGTCCATCAGCTGCAACTCCAACTCCATAGTAGGAGGCCAATGCTCTCGCGATCTCAATGGTGGGAACTGCTCCTGCAAGAATTTTAGAATCCACCATGTTAGTCACCTTTTCTTCTAGTCCTAGTCAAACCCTTCCTAAAATGGGGCATCTTGTCCCTAGGTCTTATGCTAACCCATCCCCGGCCCTCATTGGGTCCCTCCGTTTCCTTCCCTCTCAGTGTTTTCCCTTTTAGGCACAGACACTGGTTTAGCCAAAAATGCCAGTTCATACACCGGCGTCTCTGACATGCTTTTCTGTAGACCGACATCTTCAAAGATGTCAGTCCGGCACCGTCGCCTCTAGAGATGCTGATATGGGGATCAGTGTCTACAAAGACATCGATCCAGGGATCAGTGTCCTTGCAGATGCTGGTTCAAGAACCAACGTCTCCGATCTACAATGCATTTTTCCCCTCAATAATGCCCCATCTACTCCCCCAAAGCATTAAATAACATTGATAACAATAAATGCATAGTCTTGGATAGCTAACTCACCGGTACCAGTCACTCTGCAGGCCTCCCATGTGTGTGCACACGCTCTCCAAGCTGCCCCTTCATCCTCTTGTTAGCCATCTTTTCACTTCAAAGCTCAAATTTTCACTATTCACTATTCACAAATGACCTTATCTTGGTGCGTTGTGATTGGTCGCTACTGATACACATGTCTTTTGCAATGTGCTTTTGTTTGAGCATCTAGTCCACATAAAGGAATCTTGTCATCTATGTTTTCTAACACCTGAGGCATACCTCCTCTTGCAATATCAAAATCGGATGTGCTCTCCATATTTTTCATACAAATGGATCCCCAAGGCTCATTAGCTGTATTTTATTTCATCCTTGCATTTACATTCTTAGTTGCATTCGTAGTTGCATTTTAGAAGGTTTCTATTTATTCCCTCATTCCTTTCCTCTCTCCCATTGTGTCCTTTTTCTAGAAAATTCCACAACGTCACCTTCGTTGTGTTCTTTTCTCGAGGGGGCACAACTCCGTACCATCGTTGCTTCAGCATGACTCCTAGAAACCCTCTTCCTCTGGGGTAACTCATTTTCTTGTCTTTGATGAAATGTCACTTGCGACGCCATGTCAAAGAGGGGAAAAATGTAGATGTCCAAAAATATTAATATTATTTTCCCTATTATTCCTCTAACTATTTAATTCAATCAATTAAATAGTTTCATTTATCAATAGTTTAAATACTATCCTAATGTATTTTATTTAAATACATTTGCCTCCAAAAATCCCCTTTTAATAAATTTATATTTATTAAATCCCCCATATTCCTAATTCTTCTACAGCATGATTTATTCAAATTCAATTTGGATTATAATCTAAACCCTAGCTAGGAACCTATTAATCCTACCCTAAAGCCTACCCTATTCCTACCCTACTCCCATCACCTCATTTCCTAAGTATACTTCCACACCTAACTATCCTTTAACCATGTTTAATGGGTGATTCCTAACCTTTTTAAGGCTAATGGAATGCTCACCCACATGGGGAAATTCTCTCCCAAATGGACACCCATTCCTCTTTAATTCCCTCTTACAATTTTGTCTCCTCTTTTGAAATATTGAGCTACTCAATATTAATGCCAATTTTGACTCAAAATTGGCCATCTTTTCAAGTCTATGTGTCTCCTATGTGTCTCTTATGTGGATGCCACATAGGTGCCACTTCATCCAAGCCTCGTCCTCTCTCCAAAAACTCTATAAATAGAGGCATTCTCCTCTCATATTTTCATCTCTCATTGTGCATTGTTATTATGCTAGAATTGCTTTAGAATTCATAGTTATTTTCATGCTAATGTTCTTAGCTTCTAGTTTTTATGCTTTCAATGCTTAAGTCACTTAGAAATCACATGCTAGGTTTCAAATTGGTGAATGAATCTTAGTTTCTATATAGCATATGCATATCATCTTCATAACTAGCTTAGAATCTCATCTTCTTGAAGAAGATTTGAGACTAGTTCTTCATACTAGCTCTTGAATCTTTCTTCTTGTTTTGATAATATTTCATTGCATTGGGATCTATAGAATTTTGTGTGTTTGAGAGAGCACACCTACATACAAGCTAAAAGAGCAAATCAAAATGAGTAGAATAGGGTGCATTCTTACTTATTTTTAAGCTCTATCTGATGTTATGTTGAGTTCTTTGTTGATTGTTTGCTCCTTTACATGCTTTTGAAATGATTTATGTGCTAACCCACTAATGTTTGCATGTTTGAGCTTGCTCCCAATAGATTGAATAATTTCTCGTACACACCCATGTTACCACATTTCAATATATTAACAAGGGAAATGACTTTGTAAGTTTGCAAACTGGAATTGTAATTCCAGTATAGGCATTATTTCTAGATTAGATATTATCAAGTTATTGACCCTATTTTTTATAGTATGTGTCAGAATGATTCATTAATGGTACATTGTGAAAAGTAATTGATTTTGTATCAGTAGGAAAAATATAGTTAATGAACTTAATTATTATTTTTACTAATTAATTTTCCTGCAAGGCTACTCATTACTTTTATGTTTAATGTTTTCTCAATATCTATTTGGATTAAACATATTCCTAAGTTTGTCGATTAATGTAATGCTTGAATTCATTGTATAGTAGAGGTCAATGGTTTTACTATGATACTGGTTAAGTGTAAATTCTATTTACACAATAAATTTGTATGGTTGACTATTGAGTTAATTAGACAACTTAGGTAATTAATACGTATTGAATATGTTACTATAAATTACTAATAGAAGGAATTTCACTAGAAAAATAGGTTAGAAAACATTGTCAAAGGAAATCCTCAATTCTTCCAGGTTATTTGGTAATTTCCAATTATGCTAGGATTATTAAGGAAATTAATATTGGTTTGATCCACCCTAATTTAGAAGTTTTAGAAAATAACGTGTATTATATATTGTCTCTTGTAAATTTTAATTCTTTTCTCCAAATTAGGGATCCCTCTATGCAAAATATATTAACTAAACAATTTGCTTATGGTCCATATATGTTTTTGATAAAGTAACACAACAAAACAAGGGTGTTGACCCTATACAACTAGCCACAAGGGTGAGAAAGAACAAAAATAGACTAACAACAGAGTAACAATATCAACACAGAGACAACCTCAGCAGATTAGTAAGATTAGATCAATAACCATCCAAGGGTAAACAATAGTAAGCACCCTCACATCACTATGAAAAACTAGAAGGAACAACTAAACTATACCTGGTAAAGAGCATGAAAACCATAATAGTAGTAATACTCCTAATGACATCAAACCAAAAAATAATAGTCCATCATAGTGTTTATCATAGTATATAAGAGAGTTTTAAAAAAATACCTCTTAGGGTCATTAACAATAGTAAACATAGTATAAGTCCAAAGAAAACTCATAAACCCTAAGTAAGCATCCACAAGGCCAAGAAGGCCAAGATACACCAAAAAGAAAAAAATAGAGGAAGGGCCCATCCTTAGTTCTTTGGCTTCTTTAATTCACTGGTAATCATCATTGATTCCCAATCTTTTGTGAGGAATTGGAAGAGTTCCTTGTGGTCTTTGGTGTCCTTGTTATCCTTTCCAGAGTCAACTTGCAACTAGAACATAGTGGTAGTCAAGCTATGCATCACCTTCAGACATTATAGAGTTTGACATCCACCTCTGCAAACTTCCTATCCACCAACGTGATCATTTTTTCCACCTCCGCTAGTCTCATAGATAGTGAATCAACCTCCCCCGAAGTAGATATATAATTTCACTTGTCATCCTTGAGCAAGGCTTACCTTTATCCTTAGCCATGATAACCATTTTAGTCTCATCCTTCTCATGGGTAGGCTCTTCACAGTCCGAATTGAAGCTGGCTGAAACATGGCTTGAGCTACTATCTGAGGTAGTCTTTGAAAATTCATCCCCACCAATAGTCCTCTTTCATAATTTCTTTTTCTAGTTCGCCCTTGAAACGGGTGGACCTACGGGGGGTACTAGTCTCCTCAGTGATCTCAACATTAGAATTAAATTGAATTTTGACCTTTTTAGTAGACTTGGGATTAGTTTAAATGGGAGGAGCCACCCTCTTGGTACATTTTTCTTTCTTACTCTTGGAGGAGTCAGGGGAGGCATCCTTCTGAATTTTAAGAGTAGGTTTATTTTGCTTACGTTTGGGGCAAGGAGTGTCCATAGGGCTAGCCAAGGGTGGGGTAAAAGAATCAGGCACCTCTTCAACAATAATTTGGCGGGGAGGGAAAAGGGCCAGGTGAAAGTGATAAATGTAGAACATAAGGCCCTGGTGGAGGATGCTAAAGTTCTTCCCATGGCTCTTATCCTCAACCACATCTTTGACTGTATTTTCAAAAGAATGCAATAGGTAAAAGAGAATGGAAATAACAATGCACTTCCTGAAAATATTTAGGAAAGGGAGGTGGTAGTAGAAATACACACAAAATATACCCTCCAAAATGAAATACCTCATGACCAAAAGGAAAATGTGGTCCCACAAATCTAACGGTTCCTCATGACAAAGCCCCCTCTAAGATTTACATGATACTCCCCAACACAAAATAATTAGTGTAGGCTCATAGTATCAAGTACCGTAGAATTATTTTTCCATTTGTGGCCCTCAGTGGATAGGCTTGTATCCCGTGCAATCACATCTTCATTAACCTCAAACAAAATTTCACCCATGGTAACCCATCTGTCATCCCAAAAACTAAAAAAATACTAAGAAAGACTTTCATCATGGCCCTTCATGAGCTCCATGAATTGGAAAATTCAACCCTCCTTATAGATATACCAAACCATTCCATCATTTTCCACTTATCACATTTATCAGGATGCACACACACACGCTCACCATTCATATTGAAGCAGAGGAAATTGAACATAGTGCAGAGGAAAGTTCTCACAAAAGTCGAAGAGAAATAGTGTGAAAAAACCCCAAGAACATAATTTTAAAGTGAATGATCATTAAAGGGAAGAGAAAATGGACATAAAGAAGGAAATGAATACAAATTTGGCTCGTATTGACTCCCATCCCTAAATTGTTAGTTTCCTTGTGCGAAAGGTCTCCCAAATAGAAAGTACTAGAGGAGTTAATATTTTTGAGAATGGAAAGGGTTTTAGCGCATTTCTCCAACTTGTCCTCTGTCCCATCAAAACCATAATGATACAAAAAATTATGAATTATGCACCTTGAAAAATCATGATGATAAATCATAATGAAACGTAAGCCCACAAACTTCCCATGTGGCCAGTTTAAACCGATCCTAAGGAAAATGACTAACAAATAGTAAACCAAGACCCCATAAAGAATCTCTAACAAGGCCAACCATTATTTTTTCCATCATAATAATAGAATGGGGGTATCTTTTCTCTTTAATGTGAGAGTCCCAAGAG
The DNA here is from genome assembly GCA_018584345.1 of Thuja plicata. NCBI lineage: Eukaryota > Viridiplantae > Streptophyta > Pinopsida > Cupressales > Cupressaceae > Thuja > Thuja plicata. The sequence goes on along the minus strand of MU223540.1, from coordinate 1,265,672 downwards.
GGAGGGAACTCACCATTCACCAACATTTAATACCAATAGTGTCTAACCCAACAGAGGCAAGATAATATGCAACAACATTACCCTCTCTGTAGATGTGTTGGAGAATGAAGTCATCCAAACCATTGAGAAGGCCACAAATGTCATTTATAATATGTTGAATAAACCAACCAGAGGAGAAAGTCCCTTTGGTAGAATCAATAATTAACTGAGAATCTCCCTTAATCACAAGATTGTAGATGCCAATAGAGGGAAAACTTGATACCCCAGAGAAAAACCATACCTTCAGCCTGATTGCTGGTGGATTTGTGCCAGTGACCTGAATAGGCAAAAATGAGTGAACCATTGTGATTTCTAATAATAGCACCCCCAACAACCAGACCATTCATGGAAGCACTCTCAAAATTGAGCTTACACCAAGGGAAGTTAGGGGGTTTCCAAAAATTATTAGTACATAAAATTGGAATTGTCAAACTTCTTAAAATCCTATGGGAACTTCCAGGAAGAAGCCAACAGGGAGTACCAATGAGTAGGAGGATCAGCAGAAATTTTCCATTTGCTAATAAAGAGATTTTCCTGGAGGAGTTTTTAAAGGACAAGCAACCCATCCTCAATAGATTGCTCCTTATCATGGAAAACCCTATTATTCCTTTCTTTCCACAAACACCAACAAACATGAGGAGGGAATTGGAGCCAAAGTTGTTTGATAAGGGGCTATTTGGAAGGGCATTCCCAATCCATAAGAAATTGTTGTATGTCATTTTGAAATCCTAGTGGATGTTAAGTATTTGGAGGATGTGCTACCAGATATAGGAAGCAAACTTGTAGTGTATGAATAAGTGAGGAATAGTTTCAATATCCTGTCTGCAAAGGTAACAACAGTTGGGGAATCAGAAGCCACACTTTTGAAGATTATTTAGGGTCAGGATTTTACCATGAATAGAGACCCACAAATTTTTTTTTGGATGAGTTGTTTATTGTAGACTCTTTTCTAGTTGTTGGGGTGACCATTGAATTTGAGCAATGAGAGGTAAGAAGAGAATTTAATAGAGAAGGATCTGGAGGGCTGCAAATTCCAATAAAACCAATCCTCCCTAGGGAACATGGGAAGTCTAATTCGGGACAAAATATTTTGGAGATTAGAAACCAGGTGGAGCAAGTCAGGTCTATTATTAAAGTATTGTAGAAGATGTTTCCATATCACGCCTAGGGGTAAAGTAATCAGTAATAAAGGGACCCAAAACTACTTTACCGTGCCTCATGAGCACAAAAAAATCAGTGTCCATGAGAGGTTTATTCCCCAACCATTTATCATCCCAAAATATGATTGTCTGCCCATTTCCAATATTCTATTTGAGCCCTTCCTTCAACAGTGGTATGCATTTAATAATACTATTCCAAATTTTGGATCCTTTAGGGAGACCATTTGACCCGAGGACCTGGTGGAAGAAAACATGATTGAGGTACTTGGATTTCATAATATTAAACCAATTTTCATTATCCATAGTGAGGTTCCAACCCACCTTAGTAATGAGAACTTTGTTCAGGCTGGTAAGTTTCCTCACACCCAGACCCCCTTGAGATTTAGGGTCATGGAAAATCATGTCCCAATTGACCAACACCATTCTTTTCTTTTCCTCCATACCAGTCAATAAAAATATCTTTTGGATTCTTTCAAGTTTGTCAGCCATGTTGCCAGATATTTTTAAGATGGAGAGAAAATACACAGGAATACCTTGAAGGCAAGTAGTGAGCAATGTAGTTTACCAACATTACTGAGAAATTTACCTTTACAACATGCAAGTTTATTTCTATATTTGTTAAATTATGCCATTCCAAAAGGTGGGGATAACCTCCTTAACAGTGAGGGGGAAGCCCATATAAGTATCTAGGAGGTTGGCACTTTGGCAACCCACAATACCCCTAATTTTAGTTTGAAGGTCCTCCTTAGTATTGAAGAAGTAAATCTTACTTTTTTGGTAGTAAATGCATGGCCAAAAGTAGAAGCATAATATTGTAAGAGACTTTTCCATTCCCTATATTCCACCACATACAATCTACCAAAAAGGAAGGTGTCATCCACAAATTGTTGCAAGAAAGAAGAAGGCAGAGAGGAAGTAGGTCTGATACCTTGAATACAACCAGTGTAGGAGAGGCTCATGAAATTTCTACTGAGAACCTCAACAAGAAAGATAAAAGGATAAGGAGATAGAGGATCTCCCTTCTTGAGTCCCTTACCAGCTAGAAAGAACCCCGAAGGAACCCTATTGACCAGGACAAAGTACTGAACTATCTCAACACAAATCTTAACCACAGAAATTAGTTTGTTAGTGAAGCCAAATTTGGAGAGCACCTTGTAAAGAAATTGCCAATTGACCCTATCAAAAGCCTTATAAATATCAATTTTAAGGGCCATATCTTGGTTGTGGATTTTATCCATGTAGTGAATTATTTAATGTGTAGTAATGAAAACATCAAGGATTTGTCTACCACGAATGAATCTGTTATGAGTACTACTAATGCATCTATCCAACAGAGGCTTCAATCTATTAACTAGTACCTTAGAAAAGATTTTATAGATAGTGTTGCATATAATTATTGGTTTGAAGTCATTCATGGAATTTAGTTCATAGATTTAAGGAAGAAGGGAAATGAAAGTGTTGTTCAACTTCTTGAGTAGCTTCCCAGTTATGAAGAGGTCCCGAGTAACCTTGATAACATCAAAGCTAAAAATGTCCTCTAATTCTTGGAAGAAATCCAAAGGGAAGCCATCCAGGCCAGGGGCTTTGTAGGCGTTCATAGAAAATATTGCATCTCTAACTTCATCATCATATATAAGGGCCAAAATGAGGTTATTATCAACTTCCTCAACCATAGTAGGGAGGTGAATTAATAAATCTTCCTGGATGACAAGATTAGCCACATGCTACTCATCAAAGGTCTGTTTGAAGTAGTTATCCACCAATTCACCAATTTTTCCTTCATTCGTTATCGAATGATTATCCTGATTAAGGAGGGAGGTGATATTATTTATTTTTTATGAGTACTAACATTTTTGTGGAAAAGGAGGTATTGCAGTCTCCCTCTTTCAACCAAACAATTCTGGACCTCTATTTCCAATAAATTTCCTCCTTACTAATGTTATCTTTCCGCTTTTTCCTCCACCTTTCCTCCTCCTTGTGAAGCCCATTGGAGAGGTATTTGTCATCCATAGAATTTTGGAAATTAGCAACCTTGGCTTTAATTTCCTTTTTTTTTTGTTTAAAAATATCTCCAAAAGAGGACTTGGACCAACCTTTAACTTCCCCTTTGATGATATTAAACTTATGGGAAATTCTTTGCATCACAAAGCCTTGAATAGGAGTGTTCCACCAATGAGAAATAAATTTGAAAAAACCATGGTGTGTGGTCCACATGATCTCAAAGTGGAATGGGTTCAAACCAAAGAATGGCTTACGAGACCATTGGAGCAATATGGGGTTGTGACCAGAAACCATTATAGAGAGGGAGGAAAGAGAAGTATGACAACCAAGCTCCCATCCAGCAGAGACAAGGACCCTATCCAATCTGACCTGAATGAGATGATTCCCTTTCCTATTGTTGGACCAAGTAAAAGGGGGTCCCTTCAAGTCCAAGTCAAGAAGCTCAAAGCTTCTGATGAAGTCAGAAAAGTCATTCATGTTGTCACTATAGTCACCCAAACCTCCTAACTTCTCAAAGGGATAGAGGGGGGGAGTTAAAATCACCAGCCATCATATACAAAGAATTTTTGTCTATCATTCAGAGAGAATGGAGCTCATTCTATAGATCCTTTCTCCCTCCCTCATAATTAGGGGCATAAATGTTAAAAATATGCCATGATAGGTTATCCAGTTTGAAAGTGACGGGGAGGTAGGAATGAGATAAAATAAAGGCTTCCCCCACAATCTTGTTAGGATCCCACATAGTGGAAATTGCACAAGAGGCACCATCCACTTCATTGTAGTAAAAGGATGCCCCTAGAAAAATTATATAGGCAGCTAAGGAGAAAAATTGAAAAGTCATTTTCACTTCTGGAATGAGGACATCCAATTTGAGCTTGGAGATACATTGTTTTAGAGAAAAATGCTTTTGGGGACTATTGAGTTCCCTTATATTCCAAGAGAGACACTTCATATTTTACTGTGATAAGTAGAGTCTAGGGTAGATTTCCTCCCATTAGCAATATCCCTTATGGTAGCTTTAATTATTTCTTGTCTTTCCAATGGTCTACCAACTCTATTTTATGAACCCACATCAACCTTCTTGTTTCCGGTTTTCCTTTCATTGGTCTGTCATTATTCCTTGTCGTTCAAGGGGGGCGGGGTAACTTTTACATTAGGAGTGGAAATGATAGATTTGGTGACTTCAAAAACCACAAACTCAATCACTGGATGACTCAAGATAGGTCCAAGGGAGAGCCATGGAAACTTAGCCAAAGGAGAGGCATCATAGGGAGGATCACAGATCCGAGAGGCCTTATTAACAACAATGATAGAAAAATCCCAAGTAGAGTTGTTAGGAAAAATTAGGGGAAGGTAAAATATGATCCTTGACACCTACCGATGAGATTGGTTTAACAACAATAGGAGAGTGACCATTTTATTGGAGGGGAGGAGGTATTTTCTCATACTTAAGGGAAGCAAGGGGAATAAACTCCATATTTAAAATCCCACCCTCTTCTAAAACACGACATGGTGATTTTAGTAAATCATTCACATCCTTGATGAAGGGGTAATATTCAAACCCATCAATAATGGGTTTACCTTTTTTCATAGGATCCACCTTATTTTTGTTCACTTCTAGCAGAGAGGAGCATTTCTCCTTCAACTCGAGGTCCTTAGGACTAGGAACCTTATAACTAGTAATAGTGTGGCCATGTCTTGCATGTCTCTAGTAGTAGAGGGATACATTATCATAGACTAATGCCTAAGTCCATTTTCCCCATTTACACTTTAGGGAAATGAAGTTGGGGAGAGCTTTATTGATAACAACATTCACACAAAAATTAGTGAAAACTAACCTTGTCTTAGCAAGAGTGATGGTATTTGTAGTCACATATTGGCCAAAAGAGTATCCAATCTAGCAGAAAATATTCTCATCCCAGAACTCAAGTGGGAGGCTAGGCAGACGGACCCACACTGGAGCCATTATGTTTAGCTCCATAGAGGTTCAGAGCCAGGCTTTCACTTGGCCAAGGTAAGGGAGTGTTTTCCATAAGCCCAAGCACTAGAAAGAAAAAAAATGAGATCTTCATCTGAGGTAAACCTAAAGAGGAAGAGACCCCCGACATAACAGAGACAAATACACTACCCTTGAGATTTCATCTGTCACTAGCCCACTTTCAGACCATATCAATGGTGCGTTTGAAGCCAAAAAAATGTCCAACTAGAGAAAAATGAATTGTTGAGATGATCTTATCCATCATAGCATTTAGAAGATGGATTTTAGTTCCCTCTTCTAAATAAGCAACCTCAGGGAGGAAGGAGTCTAGGGAGTTGATAACATTATCATGCATCCCAACAAGGGCACCCTTCCAATCTATCTTGTTGGGGGGGGGCATTGGCAAAAAAATCTTGATTGATGTCAAAGGTGGAGGCCCCAACACCATTAAATATAGGAGGAAACTCCATAACCATTACAAAATAATTTTCCTCAAACAAGGCAACATCAGACACCCCATGTGCCTCTACAAAGGGAATTTTATACTAGGAGGAGGGTGAGACTGCAGGGAGGTGGGGTCCTCCCTAGGGACTACCGCCATGCCTGGAAGAAATTTAAAAATATGTTTTCCACCATGTTTCCTTTCAATTTGGGTGACTATAACTAGCATTTAAAAGAACCTCATTCAATAGGCTCCAAATTTTCTCACAATTCATGGTCCATTTATGTTATATTTATACAATTTTAGTATAATCATTAATCTGTAGTTCCAATATACTTAGTAAGAAGTATAGTATTTTGACCATATTTATGTTTTCTTTCCCTGGTATTGATAACAAAATTTACATTAGGTAATTGTTTGTATTACATTAGAAATTTTATTAATGTTTCTTAGATTAATGTCTATTTAGTGTATTTTGTATATGAGAAAAAATTTAGTTAAAAGAAAATTAATTTTATTTTTTAGCATAGAATACTTATTAGTTAAATGTCACTATTAAAATTCCAAGTTTTAAGTTGATTGATTAATTCAACGATAAATTGTTTAATTTTAGATAAGGCTTACTAGAGTATTAATTATATTACAAAAGTGCTAGATAGTATAATATCAAACATGAATTATGTTCAAGTAGTCATCCTTATCCATGCTTCATTGAGAAAGATACCCTTTAGCAATGGACATGTTTTGTGGTTAGAAAGTTCCTTGGTTTGATTTGACCTGAATCATTCTAGATGTGACTATTGTCATGCCACATGATAGGGGCATCTTTCTATGGTGTGAGGTCAACGAGATCCCCTAGTGACTGAGATTCAAACCTGAACAAATGTAATAAGAAGATACAAACATTTGAACCAAGTGTAACCAACCCAACATAAAAATTTATAGCTTCTAGTGAAACAAGAATTGATTGGAAGACCAATCCTCTTCAAGAACACAAAGGTGAGGCTTTTTGACTTTTATCATTCATAGGACAGGGTGATGGCTCTAACAATTAAGTGGAATCTCTAGGTTATCATGATAATTTACCTCACATTACTAGTGCATATCCTTATAGAATACTTTCTCTAAGTAAAGGCTTAAATACATTTATTTGTGAGTCTATATTAGGCATTTGAACCTAGAACTTCACCAGCTCAAATCAAAATCATAAGGATAACCCTTTGACCTTATATCAAACTTGTTTAAAACATAGTGGCCATATTTTTTGTATACCACATCAACTATGCATGATCTAAGATAGATTCAAGGATCCTCATTAATGGACGACCCAACATATGGGTGGTTTTATGGGGTAAAGTATTATGGGAATTACTACTTCACATATTAGAATAGTTTGTTTGTTAGTAGAATATGCTATCAGCATGGTGATATCACTGAAAACACAATATTTGTCGAAAGTCTTCTCATAGTAACAATATTTTTTGGTGCTAGAAGTTTGAACAAAATTTTGGATCAAGTAAGTCCATATTCATGATGAGATAGTGTGTTTTCAAGGGTAGATCATTCAAAGGAAATGCTCGAGTTTAAGAGATAATGAGTAATGGATCTAATGTAAGGGAATTCATATAGAATGGAGTCAATGAATGATCAATGACTACTATGATTTTTTATGTTCATGGTAGTAAAATATAGTGTTATTACAATTATGCTAAAAGATGTAGGATCAAGCACAATAAGGAAATTGACCATGGATCCATGAAGGATAAGAAAAGGCCATAAGGACAAAGATACGTGTATTTGGGAATGAACAAGATGAAAAATAATCCAAAGAGCCTACTCAATCATAGTAGTACCTAAAAGATGTATGGAAGATAGTTAGAGGAAATTTAAGATTACAAGTAACCATTAATGCTTGAATAGTGATACCAAAAATAGTGAATAATGTATGAACACATATATCATGTTATTTCAAGATAGTGGAGGAGGCACTGTTATTAATACAATAGTGATCATAGAATACAAACAATAGATATTATAATGTGCATCTATGAAATAGGATATAAACTATAGAAAATATGTGAAAATATTGTGTGGAAAATCTTAGCAACCACAATGGGAGTATGCATTACAGAGATATGCATAAGGACACCATGCAATGATTAAAGGAGTAGTCATCTCAAATTAGAAAATTAGAAATATAACATTGTAGGAAAACATTCCTACTACTAATTTTTAAAGTCAACAAGTACATCTATAACTCCAAAATAAGCTTGTAGAAACTAAGAATGAAAATTGATTCCTGCCGAACAAAGCAGGTGTGACATAATGCACTTTGTTTTCGTGCAAGTGTATTTATAAATATTGTTTCATTCAGCATCACTATAATCTCTTCAGGAACATTTTCCTTTCTTAAAATGATGAAACCAGTTCACATATCTTATAATAGTCTTGAAGATAACAACAATTTGGGAATTTATCGTATTGTGCTCCTCTCCTTTTCTTGAGTGTACTCTACTAATTTTTCATTGAGATATTCTATTCAAAGGGAATAAAAAATTGGTAGCTGAGAGGATATTATTACTGCTACAAATATTATAATTATCAAATGGTTCAATTTGAGGTGTCTATATGGCTGAATGTTTGAGTAAATGATCTATACAAGTCACAATTACATAATTACAAGTCTAAATCATATGAAGTGAGGTGATGATTTTTAATTTTAATGAAGTTTGGTTACATTGCCTCCATACAATAGGCTCACCACTGAGAAGGATAAATCCAATGCCCACTCCCATGCTAATTGTGGTTTGAATGGAAACCACCAAATAAAACATTCAAACAGAGCCTGGATATACAGTTGCACATAATTAATCACACACATAAGAAAATAGAAAGCAATTTGAAAGTGGGTTATGTAGATAGAATATAAATTTTACCAAGGATGTCTCTGGCAATCTCTCTGAATTGAATGTGGTGCCTCCCCTACTTCTCTCAGTAATCAAGAAACTTTATACATAAGAAAATAAGTGTAAAATGTGACCATTGCAGTAGTGGAGAGGGAGAAGAGACCCAATGCCCAATCCATGTTGTGGAAGGCGTAAGGAAGCATCATAATTGTCTGTCCAATTATTGTAGTCATCAAATGAAGCCCAACGTGCCACCATGTCCCTAATTAATCTCTCTAATCAATACATTTCTTCCAAAATTAGTGTCAAATAGAATTGAAGATAATTTTAACAAAATTAGACTACACCACAACATAAACCATAAACACATGGAATTCACCACAACATAAAACCTAAAACATGGACTACACCACAACATTGCACTGTACCACAACATAAAAATTGAAAATTGTAAAGTGACAAATCTAGTTGACCAAATGAAGCAGAACAACCTTCATGTTGAATAAAAATATTCTCTAATGCATAGTTGAAGAAATCTTTAAAAAATCACTATTTATTCCAATTAATATTTTCTTTTCCTCAATACCAAATTTTTACTATAAAAATAAATTTTTCTTGCATTTAATTGGTCAAACTAATTTTTGACGTTTTTTAGAGCAAATTACAAATTTTTATTTAGGTTCTTTTTGTGTATTTTTTTCTCATTTTTAGAAGTTTTTCACCTATTCCTAACCCATTTGTCCCCAAATAATTGAAAATATTTATCTTTTGGTTTTCTAAATTATTCCCCAGATAGATTTTTCTACCATGCTAATGCCCATTATAGGCTTCTTTCTAGCTTGAGCTAGTAGTCAACAACCTCCATTAGAAATGAAAACCTTATTCTGTAAATGGATTTGTGACCAATCACAAGCATGGTTGCACATGTATACTCATGAGGACCATGGCTAAATATATCCTCATCAAGACAATAATTCAGTGTCATAGAAGTAACAACATCTAGTCTGTAGTTATAAAAGTCGGTGATATATTTATGAGTATCAAACTCATAGATAGGAGCTTTCTTATTTCCTATAGTGTGAGAAGGTAGGGATCTAATTTCCTCTTTCTATTAAGAGACTATTTATTTGAGTTTCTCCACTTCTTTCTTCAGAGAAAAATATCCTCAAAGGCCATACCAGTAGTCTAACCATTATCAATAAGGGGTGCAAAAGAAGGTCGATGGGAGAATAAGATATATACATAGAAAAAACAATGTACTATTTCAGGATGGAGAGAACCTTAAAAACCATTTTGATTTCATTGTCAATGAAATTCTTGAAATTCAACCAATTTCACCATAATCTCCCTACTATCTAGGCTTACCTAAACAAGTAATGGTAATCCATAATAACATTATTAAAATAAATCATGTATTCCCAAGGTGTCTATGAGTTCAAAAGATATCAGGATGGTAAGCATGGGGTTTGGGTTAAAGGTTTTAGAACAGAACTTCTAGAATCCTTAAGCAAACCAAGAACTTCCATGCTTTTGAAACCTTGTTTCTAGTTAAAGGAGAGGAATCCTGAGCTTCTATCTAAACATGAAATCAATCATTGGTATATATGTTGCATTGGATTAAATGAAATTAGATCCCTTCAAATTTTAGGCAGTAGTCTTTCTCGCTATTGAAATGTAGAAAAGGTTGGCACAACTAATGTAGATGAATATGTACCAGAAAGATGTGTAGGTCCAAAAGTCAAACTTGAATAAAAAAAATGAAAGTGAGGCAGAAAATAATCTGAAACAAACTTGAGTATCTTATATTAGCATAGTCATGGAGATTAGCAGTCGATGCCAGCTGGTGCAGTTAGGAGAATAGCCAGGGAGGATGAATGCATGCCATGCGAGCTTCCATTATGAAGCATACATGAGGCTTCAAAATGGTCTTTCTAGAGCAAAAGCTCCTAGAGAAAGTGCATATTGGGTTAACCAGAAGGAAAATGATTAAAGATCCCACAAACCCTTTTCCCGCTAAAAATACATCGGCTAAAATTTCCTCCAAATGCATACATATTATGTGGAATTAAGGCCTTTACAATTTTTATTAAAAAAATAACATTTACATTGTTTAATGTTGTTAATTATTTTTTAATTATTAATAAATTATCAATATTTTTAACTATGTTTTTAATTATAAGTTATAAATTATTAATTATTTAACTATGTTTTTAATTATTTTAGATTTACATTCTTTAACTTTTAAATGGTCATTTATCTTTAATTTTTCAATTTAAGTCTATTTAAATAGTTGTATATGCTATGTAGGAGATATTTTCTAGAGCAGGTCAAATTATGATATAACTGTGTGGTTTTTGAGTCAAACTCATTGACCCATGTTTCATGAGTAGTGGTTCACAAGAAGGAATCTCTCATGAGAATGAATATAACACATATCACTCATTGCATCTTGGTGACTCTCATAGAGGTACTTCCCACATGCAATGAGTGTTAAGTGTTCCATTCATTATCACAAGAGATGGGTTCTTTTGAACCATTACTAATGAAATATAGGTCAATGAGTTTGATTGAAACACTACACAATTGAATCCTGATCAAAACATTACTTTTACTTCTTCCTTCAAACAATAACTCTAGGTCTACTAGCCCTCCCAACATTGTTTTGGGTTTAAAACTCCCAAACTTCCTAAATTAGTTATACTGTTCAAACAACTCACTAATTCAGATACCCTACATATTTAATTAATTGGACCACTATAACATGATATAATCTTCAAACCAACATGCTTACTTAATTTAATTTGGAAAAATCTTATTAACTATATTAACTATCCTCGATTTCAGGTCTGCAATCAACCCTATTCTGCAAAGGAAGTATTCAAAATCCAACTTGTCACAATAAACCATAATTGAAAATATGTTTGATGCTATAAACTATTCCTTTTGATTATGATCATAATATCTCTAAATTAATGGTGTTTATCAATAATTTTTTATCAAATCACCTAAAAGTCATATTTCTAGCATGAGAAATGTGTTGACGGATTTCTCATGTAATATAGAGCCTATTGGAAAATAAGCATTACTGGTGAAATGGGATTATTAGTGACTAACTATTTAGTCATTTATTTGGTCCTTTATTTAGTCACTTTTGTTTAGGTGACTAATTATTTAGTCATTTATTTGGTAGTTTATTTAGTCACTTTTGTTTGGTTGACCTTGTGATTTTACCTGGTGGCTAAATTAGTCTCTTATTTAGTCATCTATACTTGTAAATGAGTAGAATATGATCAATTTTAGTCACGTGACCAAAGTTTTTTGTGGTGCTACTAAAATTTTTAGTCGCGTAGTCACATATTTACCAAAATGTACTAGTGATTGACTAAGTTAAGAATAAAATGTAGAGATCAAGTCAATTAGTAAACACTAATGGATTAGAAACTTTATGTACAATCTCTTCTTCTAAGGAGTTTAGCACTCAACCCTTTAGATTCCCAAAGGATAGTCATTAGTCTTGAGAAGAATGTACTACTGAGAAGACTCAACCTTTTAGGTATCAATCCCTTGAACACCCTCATCCTTAGCCCCAGTTTTAAAATATCTACAAAAATCTATTCTTCTAAATCATTCTTTCATTAAATGCTTAGTTGAAGTAGCCTTTACATCAAATTTTATTTCCTTCTATTTTTTTTTCTCTCATATATTGCTTCAACATTTTGATTCTTGTTTGACAAGGTTGATTCCATCTTTTTTTTTTGAGATACTCATCAAGTGATCATATTCAAAACAAATTTTAAATTAAAAGGAACCACATATGTTGTTATTGTACGCCTCCTTTTCATGATTTGTGGCTCCCAAACTTTCCAAAGGAAAGGGTTAGTAGAAAAGGTTTTACAAATGATATAAATCCAAGCACACAATAACTACTAAAATGAATAACCTGAAATGTAATCAATAAAATATACAAGAAAGAGAAAGGAAAACAAATAAATGCAAACCCCACGATCCTTGAAGCTTCTATTATTTCTCTCTACTCCTTCCGAAACGTTGTTCTTGATGCTCAGTATTGGCGGGGTAGCGTCTATGACTTGAGAAGCGTCGAGAATTCACTAATTGAAATGTGTGTGTGATCGCAAGATGGCTTGAATGCTAGAACCAAACTAACATAGTAATGGTGCACAAGAGCTTGAAATCCTGGATGTATGATCACAAGAAGGATTGAATGCTAGAACCAATTTGACATAGTAATGGCATACAAAATCTTGAAATCCTAGATCCTTCAAATGGTTATGAAGGGTTTATTATATAGGAATTGGTGATGATATGAACGGTTGAGATCAATCCCAGAAATAGGGAGATGAATGGTTGGGATTAAAAGGAATTGGAGAAGCCATCAGTAAACTCCACCTCTTCAATTGGTAAAGAGGAGATAGAGTTTGGTTGACTGAAGAGCTAATTGTGAGTTACCTTTTTGAACTGAAGAGGTGGGTGAAGTT